>APFE030910300.1:42801-65917 GCA_000404065.3 Pinus taeda | reverse complement strand
AGAACCAGCTGTATCATCAAAATCGTGCACTAAAGTGTATACGCTACATGGACAAACCGAACCCGCGTACATACGCGCTTTTTCCAAAGCCAACCCGCGTACAGATCTATAAATATTCAATCATGACTTGCAGCGATTTCAAACTTAAGTTATACCCAGTTCAGATCATTACATGCGTCAGTATACAGATCTAGAATAAACATAATCAATCATATAGAGATAGTTCATTTCAAACCATTTGATCCTGATCTCTCCTTAGATCTTGTTCTCCATCAACTTGTGAGATCCCTCCTTAGCTTATATCAAGCAACCCATAACCTGCATACTGGATCTCATCCTTCATCAGATATTCAAGACTTTCTCAATAGCATTTGCCTAATGATCTTCTTCTCCTTTTATAGTCTTAGGCCTTGCTTATTACCATGGTCCAAAACCATAACAAACCAATACCATCAACTCAATACTAGGGATCAACACGTCTGTCGAGATGGCATGGTCCAAAAACCATAGGTTCAAATTCCAAGGACTAATTGCCATGGACCAAAGGTAAGTTTTCCAACATATACGCGCTTTTCCGTGCATGGAAGTTCGTGCATACGCATACGCGACTTCTGATCAACAATCCCGCGTGTATACGCATTTTTGTATATAGAGAACTTGCGAGTATACCCTGCGTGTATACCCTACTTGGTATATAGCGAACCTGCGTATATACGCGACTTGGTACATAGTGAACTTGCGTATAACCTGCCTCTGTACGCGACTTGGTATATAGTGAACCTGCGTGTATACTCAACTTTCTTCATTCTTCGTAGTCTGATCATCAATTCTTTGCTATTGATCTGTTGCACTATAATCTGTCATCTTGCCATCAAGGACAACACTTTGTATCATAATGCCAACAATCTCCCCCTTTGGACTTGATGGCAAAGCTAACTTGTCACACTTAGAACTATCATCTAATGCATTTGAGTTGTCCTGCATCCCATGCATTCAGTCACATCTGATATCTCTTCTGTAGATTCATCTAGTATATGCAAGTGAGATGATCTTCTATGAGAGGGTTCATCAAGTACAACACATGCATCATAATGCCAACAATCTCCCCCTTTGGACTTGATGGCAACAACACCAAATCACTCTCCCCCTTTGACATCAAGGGCAAAGGGCGTACCAAGATATTCTCTTTCCAAGATAAGCATTTTGTTGTTCATACTCCCCCTGAGTACCTGCTGAAGTCTCTGAATGAGCTCTCCCTTTGTATATGCCAAGGTGAACCCATCTATCCATGCTCCCCCTGAATACATGCTTTGCTGAAGAGTGTTGTTCATGCTCCCCCTGACTGTAAGCAAGGTCTGCAAAAGGTGTTCTATAAGAAGAACATGACTCTATACATCATAAAAGACCTTCCTATCACCAAAAGACTCAATACATACATCTATCACCCAACCAAGTGTGGATACATCAGAAATTTACATATGGCAACCAATTACATCACATCAATCATCCCAGGCATAGTGGGGAAACCAAAATAGGTCGTTACATGACCTTGACACCATAAAAGAGATACATGACATAGAGACGAAATATCTACAACAAGACTTATGAAAGTCACCAATAACTGATAGCAGCAACATCTGTCAAACACTTTTCAGATCAGCAACCATGATCTCCTTCTGTTCTCCTTCTGCACCTGTTCTAACCAAAACAGCTTGTGTACAGGAGCCAAGAGCTTCTAAGGTAATGCCAACAATGCATTATTAGAAGTTAACTGCTCCCCCTGAACCTGTGCCAGATGGTTTCTGTCAGACCCATATCAGACTCTTCTCACCCAGAGTCTGGTCCACTGATTTTATTCAAACCAACATATATGCGACTGTATCCACAGAAACTTGCGAATATACGCGGATATACCTCATAAAACTCGCGTACAACCTCTTTTATATATCAGCAACCTGCAAGTGTCCTGTACCAAGGTATGTCTGCATCAATACATCATCATAAGTCATTCACATGATATCATATGTGAAAAACACCATAGTCATCATCATCAAGATTTGCATGATCATCCATGTACAACAAAACGGGAATATCCTCATCGATAATCATCAATCACATATGTGAGAATCAACCTATCATTATATAGGTAAGAGCATATCTCCAATAATTCCATGTATCCAGCACTAAGTATCTAGAGCTCAAGATTTTGTCAAGGCTTCTTTATATCATCAATGTCAACAATCCTCATCCACATGATCACCAAGAACTATAGGAATCCTGCATCATAACTGTATTATATGATCTTCATGCATATGATGACAACAACATATGAGAGACTCATCATCAAGTAATGATATTGTGTATTCAAGATTTGTACTTCTCCTTATTCTTATGAAGATCACCATGTAAGCATCATATATGCACCATCAATCCACAAATATGATTTGAACATCAACTATATAACCCCAAGAGTCATATGAGATTTTATCATGGACAACTCATAACCACATCATAGCAAGATGCATTATTTTAGCCATATAAGCATCACCACCAAGAACTATTAACCATAATGCCAACAATGCATTATTAAAGGCATATTCTCCCCCTCAACCTGTGCCATATGTTTACTGTTAGATCTGATCATGCATATATCAAAAATAAGCATCAGGACATCATCATCATCAAGTTAGGATCAAAACACTTCCAAACATCTTACAAGTAACAAGCCATTTCCACACATCCTCAGCAGACTGTAACTATTGACCGATAGAAAATAATGGACTGAAACATATTAGACCCTTTTTCTGAGCCTATCCCCATTGCTTTTCCTCAGACTGACATATACGCAACTTTGCAGTGTATAACCCACGTATATACGCGACTTCTCTTTATGCAACTTGCGTATGAGATTCAGGACACTGAAGTTGTACACTTTCAGCTCCCCCCGAGTTAGTTATGTTTGTGCTATGCTGCATCTGAGTACTTTGTGCGATGCTACATATTTCTGATTGAACTTCCTTTTTCTTCCATATCTTCAAGTGTGATGATGATTTCTCCTTTTGGTGTGATGTCTGTACTTTGTTCCGGCAATCCCTTGCTATATGTCCAAGCTTGTTACATGCATAACATCTTACATGTTTCATATTCCTATTATAGCAATTAGCAGTCTTGCGACCATACATATTGCAAGCAAAAACAATATCCATTAAAGTACCTTGAATGTGATGATATTTCTGCATGATGGTCTTGAACCCTTCTTCTTCTGCATCTAGCTACAACATGTCCAATATTTTGACATACATAACATTCAACATTATTCATAGGAGGAGTTTGAAGAATTTCTTTCCTTGATTGTTGATGGGGTTGACCTCTCATCTCCTTGTTGATCATTTTAGATTTCTCTTTAGAGTTCCTTGCTTCACCTTGTGAACTAGATTCACCTTTAACAGATTCATGGAAACCAAGACCAGTCTTGATAGCAGGAGACCTTTGACTACTAAGAATATCATCCAAGGCTTTAGTACTATCTTGAAATCGTAATAGTTTATCCTTTTCTTCTAATTTACTTTTCAAGATATTTACCTCAACTTGATGTTGCTCTTCCTTTTCAAGATACTGCTTCCTCACGTTCTCTTCAGCATTCCTTTCTTCTTCTAATTGACGTCTTAGATTGAGAATCTCCTTTTCTTGTTCTTCATTCACATCCTGTAGCATTTGACGAACTCTATTGACACATTCCAGTTGTACTTTTAAACTGATAACTTCGTTTTCCTGATTTTCAATACCTTGGAGTAGATATTTATTCTGCTTCTTGGCTTCTTCAAGTTCTTCCTTTAGTGAGAGGGTCGAAGCTTCAAGACTTTCATAATCACTGGATCTATCTCTGAGATTCTTGATTGTTGTGTTCTTTTCATTAACTTCTTTTCTTAGAGATGTGCCTTCATCATGCAACTTTTGATTTTTGTCCCTGAAAAACTTCCTTATCTTGCTTTCTTCCTCTTGTTGGTCTTTTAGCAACTTTAGATATTTGGCCTTGAATAACTCTAGATTGGCTTTCAGTTTGGTAGCTTCTTCTTTGGAGTCAAATTCCCTTTTGTTCAATAGATCTTGTTGATCTCTAATTTTGTCTGTCAGTCTTTTAAATTCTGCCTCTATTTGATATCTTTCTTGTTCACCCATAAGAGCAAGTTAGTTGTTTCGCTATCACTTTCACTCTTCATATGGAAGATAGCTGGAACATCAAGAGGATAGAAAATTCATACCTGATAGTCATCTTACTGATTTGAATCTGAAAGAAGCTTCTTATGCCTAATCCCCAATCAATTCTCCCACTGTCATAGTTCTTCTGAGATGTCTTCTTCCTTCTTCGGTGCTTTCTCTGAGCTCTTTTCCCCATGTTCCACGGATTCCTTCAAAAGCCGATCAAGCTTCTACCAAAGGACCTACTCTGATACCAATTGTTGGAAATAATACTAAGGGGGGGGGGGGTGTGAATCAGTATTATCAAATCAGTAAAACCTTTTCATTTCCATACTTAGATACATATATGCTACTTCAGTTAAGCTAACCCGTGTGTATACGCGACTGTGTTTAAAGAAACCAACGTATATCCAAATTATTTATAAGTCAGATAATCAATTACATGTTGATCTTTAGATAATGCATCAGAACTTCATTGACCATATGAACATTAAACAGAAGAAATAAACAGAACAGATCATCACACACAAGAAGCACACATGAACACCATGATATAAGGTGGAAACCCAATGTGGGTGAAAACCACCTGCTGCAATTTGTTTCTATCTTCCTTTAATAAGAAACTTCTTTTACAATGTACTGGTGCAGTCCTTTACCAGTACGCAGGCTGCAACATGCAGAGAGCTACAACCCTCTCTCATTCTCCAGCTTCTCCTAGAAGGGAGCTACAACCCCCTCTTTATCTCTTGTACTAGCCAAGATAATAGTACGTAGGTGCTGGCCTACAGAAGGCTACAACCTTCTCTTCCTTCCTCCAGGTACCACGTTTCATCAATTTTCAGATTGGATACACTGAAGCACAACACTACAATCTGAAGGTCACGTTTCATCCAATTTTCATACTGGACCCATCGATATCATTGAAGCACACAATCAATCAACACTAGCATTATCAACCTCTGAATCACCCAATACTGAATCACTGAACCCTGTCAACAAAAGCAGTCACCAGAACACAGAGCAGAACCCTGAGCTCTGCAACACTATTCAGAACCAACTGTATCATCAACATCATAGCTTAAATGGTATACGCTACTTGGACGAACCAAACCCGCGTACATACGCGCTTTTACCAAATCCAACCCACGTACAGATCTATAAATATTCAATCATGATTTGCAGCGATTTCAAACTTAAGTTATACCCAGTTCAGATCATTACATGCATCAGTATACAGATCTAGAATAAACATAATCATTCATATAGAGATAGTTCATTTCAAACCATTTGATCCTGATCTATCCTTAGATCTTGTTCTCCATCAACTTGTGAGATCCCTCCTTAGTTTAGATCAAGCAACCCATAACCTACATACTGGATCTCATCCTTCATAAGATATTCAAAACTTTCTCAATACCTTTGCCTAATGATCTCCTTCTCCTTTTATAGTCTTAGGCCTTTTACAATACCACGGTCCAAAACCATAACAAACCAATACCATGAACCCAATACTAGGGATCAACACATCTGACAAGATACTACGGTCCAAAATCATAGGTTCAAATACCAAGGACTAACTACCATGGACCAAAAGTAAGTTTTCCCACATGTACGCGCTTTTTCGTGCATGGAAGTGCGTGCATACACATACGCGACTTCTGATCAACAATCCCGTGTGTATACGCATTTTTGTATATAGAGAACTTGCGAGTATAACCTGCGTGTATACCCTACTTGATATATAGCGAACCTGCGTATATACGCGACTTGGTACATAGTGAACCTGCGTATAACCTGCCTCTGTACGCGATTTGGTATATAGTGAACCTGCGTATATACTCAGCTTTCTTCATTCTTTGTAGTCTGATCATCAATTCTTTGCTACTGATCTGTTGCACTATAATCTGTCATCTTGCCATCAAGGACAACACTTGTATCATAATGCCAACAATCTCCCCCTTTGGACTTAATGGCAAAGCTAATCTTGTCACACTTAGAACTATCATCTGACGCATTTGAGTTGTCCTGCATCCCATGCATTCAGTCACATCTGATATCTCTTCTGTAGATTCATCTAGTTATATGTAAGTGAGATGATCTTCTATGAGAGCGTTGCCATCAAGTACAACACATGCATCATAATGCCAACACAGACACATTGTGACCAAGTATTTTTTTCCTCCAGTAAATGGAAAAAATCCATCCCCTGCCACTGCAACAATAATACACCATATATCACCTTCCCATTAAAACTGAGAATGAGCTGCAAGTAAATTGTGAGAACGTGGATGCCTCATAAGCATGGAGTTAAGCTTGATCCTTGAGTTTTGCTACAATCTACTGCAAGGATGCTAAATTAGAGTTGTTGAATTTCTCTAAAAGAGATATTGGTTCAAGCCTACAAGGAGCAAAGAGATTTGATGTTTGGAGTTCATTGCTATCTGGACATCATATTTCTTTAAATACAATGTAATTTTTTAGAAAAGTTCAAGCCCAATGCAGTTCTGCCATGCAGACATACACTTAAATTGCTACTGGACTTATGATATTGACAAAGTCAAAGTAAAGTGGTATACAAGATAATTTACCAAGCTAAACCACAAGTTACACATCTTCAGACCTGAAAAAGTACATAACATTGGTGTGGCAAATCAATAGTGATATCATACTTGCTTTTCCTTCCACATACATACAATTGCTCCAAAGGCAAGGACAAGAAAATTTTCAGCTCTAGTGAGCACCAGTGGGTCACTAAAACAAGTGACCATAAGAAGAGACACAATTGTATTAATCCAAAGAAAATAAAAAGTTGTTAATTAGAAATCTATTGTCAAACACTATTGTTCTCATAAGTAGTGTTTGTTATCACATGCGTTTACAGTGGCTATTCAAGTTTCAATTTTATTAGATCAGTTAGAACTTGTTTTGGTTCACTATGAATAATCACTATTAAGTTGTTTACATATTCTACTCTTCAGTGAGCCAATGAACTGTAAATAAGATGGCCATCATTCCAATGTCAGCCAATGGAGTGTAATCATAAACTCATCCGATAGAGATCAACCACAAGAATAATGTCAAGCTCTATCATCCAACATTAAGTTTTTCTTTTCAATTAACAAGCTACAAGTTCTTTGGCTGTCGCATTAAATATAAATTCGGGAGTTAAAAGACACTAGGGCCATTATTGCGAAACATGCACCAAGGTTTACTGCCTCACCTGACCAGAATGCAAAAAGAAATGCTACAACCCAGTAGCAATGGATTCTTCAGCAAAAATTGGCTAGACTTTAATTAATTCACAAAAACATTGAATGATATCAATTGTTCAAAAGTTTTAAACAAGCAAAGAAACACAAGACAAAAGACAAGAAATGCTTACCAAAAGACAAGAAATATGAAAATGATTAAATTAGTTACTGAGGTGTGCTGAAATGCCTTAAAAAGTGCTTATAGACTTTAATTATATTTATTAAGGACCCCAAGAAAACATTATTTTTAAAATATGCTTATCTTTGAGATTTGAATTGATTTATCTACTTATTTCTACAAACCCTAATGTATTTCATTGAAAGAAAATAGGCAGGACATACATACAATTTGTTAATGATGTATGTACAACATTAATGATGCTTATTCTAACAGGTCCCTGATAGTAGTCCTTTGCCCCAACTGGAATATGCAGAGCAAAAGGTTTTGCCCCTAGGGTTGTTATTATCATGTTCTTATTCTCTAAAAGTTTGCTCCAAGTAGATCAAGTGGGTCACTAAAATGAGTGACCACTAATGGCTTTCACATTTATACAAGGAATTGGCAAGGGACTTTACATGGACTCCACTCAACTTCAGACACAGCTTCAGCTAATATGCAGAGTGATTGAAATTGAACACAGCTAAGTAGTGACATTGGCTCACAGTAATACACCAAATATAAAATATTGAAGCTTTTACAGAAGCAAGGAGAAAGAAAAATTATGAAGCTCAGAGAAATAGATTTAAATCAATCAAAGCTTTTTGAACGGCTATAACGTCCATAGAAATAATCTTCTAAGGTTTTTCTCTCATGTACAAGATCTACACTTTGATCTGGACTACTGTTTGATACCAAATCATCATCAACTCCAAGCATTGCAAGTAATATATGAGTTTGGTTTATGGCATGACTATTGGGGAAATGATTGTCAACGAATCGATTAAAACTCGATTGCACATTCTCCCTAAATTGTTTTTGTAGAGCTACTTCAACAAATATGCCCATGCAGAATGCTATGCACGCACAGGACCTGCCTTGAACTATTGATTCCTGCAGTTACCAATGTCAGTTTGTAATGATCGAGTAACTGAGGTTCAACAGTATAAAGGTCGACAACATTACAAATATGTGTATAGCTGCAAGAGCCAGAAACATAATACCCAAGTCCAAATGGCCTTTCTTTCTCTTGAATCTCAGTTGCATGACTCTTAATATCAAATGGAATTAGTGTCTCTTGAGCTCTATCTGGCAGCTTTTCAATGTCCAGATTTTCTAATTCAAAGTCAGCTCTGTCTGGCAAATCAACATCTAACTGTTGTTCTGCGTTACAATCAATCACATCAATGTATATGTCGGAGTCAGGAGGAGGAAAGTGACAGGAATGGCCACTATACTTGGCCCAATATCTTTCCTTGACAAGGTGAAAAGCCTCTTCGCCTGCCGAATCATTCCAATTAAGTATAGAATCGTAACAACTTACGTACTTTTTTGCCTTGCAAAGTTCTTTCCATGGTAGACCAAAAGATTCGCAATACTCCTTCTCCGAGGAGGGTACAGTTGGTTTCCAGACTTCTGATAACATGACCAATCAGAGTTAGACTGAGATAAGATATCATACACATAATCATAACTACCCTGTCCACCAATAAAGGACCCACAAAGGAATTGTATAATTTAAAAAATAGTAGTTTTAATCATACCAGAAACAAATAACACAAAACTATTCTTTTTAACCTGATAACCAATAGCAGAAACCTAAAAGAAAACTTCCTAATTTCCAACAAAGTTCACTCATGGGTGATGCATACAAAACTATTCTTTTTAACCTGATAACCGATAGCAGAAACCTAAAAGAAAATTTCGTAATTCCCAACAAAGTTCACTCATGGGTGATGTATACACTAATAGCAGATACACTGCAAGAATGATAGAATCTGATATAAACTCCAACACAACCAACATAGTTTTCACTTCACACCACCAATAATTGTGACAAATACCAATCAGCCAATAAAGGACCTACAAAGGAATTGTATAATTTTTTAAATAGTAGTTTTAATCATACCAAAAACAAATAACACAAAACTATTATTTTTAACCTGATAACCAATAGTAGAAACCTAAAACAGAACTTCGTAATTTCCAACAAAGTTCACTCATAGGTGATGCATACACTAATAGCAGATACACTACAAGAATGATAGAATCTGATATAAACTCCAACACAATCAACATAGTTTTCACTTCACACCACCCAATAATTGTGACAAATACCAAAAATATGAATAGATTTTGGCCCACATTTTCAACCCTATTCACCAATAGCACATATATGTAAAAGGTTGCAATCAACACCTTTAGATCAAACTGCTAATGGTACCTATCACAAAGCACCACACAGGTTAGTGGTAGAGAAAAAACTTGTTTAAAGGGCAAGTTTTCAATTCAATTCCTAGCCTGTCAATTTTTTACCAAAGTGTGTTAAAGGGGGTAACAGGGTGGGTTTCATAGGTAGCAATCCGCAACTCTATATTGAACCTTAAGGTTGCCTGTCATGAAGGGGCATCTATCTCATTGATAGAGCAACTAATTGCTTGAGGACAGATCTTAGGTTCAATTCATATAGCTTGTCTAGTTTTCAACAATATATAACTATATACACACACACCACAACCATGAAAAATCCATAGAAATTTCAACATACAAATAGTATGATCGTCTACCCAACTTGTCAAAAACATATACATTTAGAAAACACAAACCAATATAAAATACCTAGAAAGATCATAACTTTCAAGTTTTAACCCAATTCGAAAAACTAGCGATTTCCAGCTTGACCACCATTAACAAAGACCCAATAATCTCATAATTTTGAAGTAAATTCACCATTTAGAGATAAATTAATGAAGCAAATATTCCAAAGAAAAATGTCATAATTATCCACTTAGTTGCAGACAGCAGGCACCAACAGAACTGCTGATGAATCAGAGCCAGTACTGCATATATGTTAGCAGTCTACACAAAACAGATAACGATGGACACATATACTCGGGTAAATTGAGAGCTCTAATGGAAGCAAAATAGACTATGCCTGAGAGCCCCAAAGTAGGCAGATTTGGTGTTCAACCAAACACCACCCCGGCATAATAACATCCTCAATCTGGCAATAAACTGTGATTATGGATGAGTAATCTAGTCATAATTTTCATTCTATGCTTTTACTCCTGAAAATTCTCCGAGGTTTGCCAATTTCTTCCTTTGGTCTGAGCCTAAGTCACATGGTTTGGGGTTCAAGTTCAGGTTCAATAATGATTAGGTTCGATTCGAGTTTGAATTTCTTGATGAGGTTCGCTATATAGCACAAGATAGTAAGAAATCAACATCAATAAACATAAAAAATGCTAACATGGACTTCGAAACTGCAAGAATGAACAACAAGTGCGAGCTGTGACATCAACTCCAAGCATTGCAAGTAATAGATGAGTTTGGTTGATGGTATGACTATTGGGGAAATGATTGTCAACGAATCGATTGACATTAAAACTCGACTGCACATTCTCCCTAAATTGTTTTTGCAGAGCTACTTGAGCAAATATGCCCATGCAGAGTGCTATGCACGCATAGGACCTGCCTTGAACTATTGATTCATGCAGTTACCAATGTCAGTTTGTAATGATCAGGTAACTGAGGTTCAACAGTATAAAGGTTGACAACATTACAAATATGTGTATAGCTGCAAGAGCCAGAAACATAATACCCAAGTCCAAATGGCCTTTCTTTCTCTTGAATTTCAGTTGCATGACTCTTAATATCAAATGGTATTAGTGTCTCTTGAGCTCTATCTGGAAGCTTTTCAATGTCCAGATTTTCTGATTCAGAGTTAGCTCTGTCTGGCAAATCAACATCTAACTGTTGTTCTGCGTTACAATCAATCACATCAATGTATATGTTGGGGTTAGGAGGAGGAAAGTGATAGGAATGCCCACTATACTTGGCCCAATATCTTTCCTTGGCAAGGTGAAAAGCCTCTTCGCCTGCCGAATCATTCCAAATAAGTATAGAATCGTAACAACTTACGCAATTTTTTTCCTTGCAAAGTTCTTTCCATGGTAGACCAACAGATTCGCAATACTCCTTCTCCGAGGAGGGTACAGTTGGTTTCCAGACTTCTGATAACATGACCAATCAGAGTTAGACTGAGATAAGATATCATACATAATCATCACTACCCTGTCCACCAATAAAGGACCCACAAAGGAATTGCATAATTTAAAAAATAGTAGTTTTAATCATACCAGAAACAAATAACACAAAACTATTCTTTTTACCCTGATAACCAATAGCAGAAACCTAAAAGAAAACTTCCTAATTTCCAACAAAGTTCACTCATGGGTGATGCATACAAAACTATTCTTTTTAACCTAATAACCAATAGTAGAAACCTAAAAGAAAATTTCGTAATTTCCAACAAAGTCCACTCATGGGTGATGTATACACTAATAGCAGATACACTACAAGAATGATAGAATCTGATATAAACTCCAACACAACCAACATAGGTTTCACTTCACACCACCAATAATTGTGACAAATACCAATCCACCAATAAAGGACCTACAAAGGAATTGTATAATTTTTTAAATAGTAGTTTTAATCATACCATAAACAAATAACACAAACTATTCTTTTTAACCTGATAACCAATAGCAGAAACCTAAAACAGAACTTCGTAATTTCCAACAAAGTTCACTCATAGGTGATGCATACACTAATAGCAGATACACTACAAGAATGATAGACTCTGATATAAACTCCAACACAATCAACATAGTTTTCACTTCACACCACCCAATAATTGTGACAAATACCAAAAATATGAATAGATTTTGGCCCACATTTTCAACCCTATTCACCAATAGCACATATATGTCAAAGGTTGCAATCAACACCTTTAGATCAAACTGCTAATGGTACCTATCACAAAGTACCACACAGGTTAGTGGTAGAGCAAAAACTTGTTTAAAGGGCAAGTTTTCAATTCAATTCCTAGCCTGTCAATTTTTTACCAAAGTGTGTTAAAGGGGTTAATAGGGTGGGTTTCAGAGGTAGCAATCCGCAACTTTTTATTGAACCTTAAAGGTGTCTGTCATGAAGGGGCATCTATCTCATTGATAGAGCAGCTAATTTCTTGAGGACAGATCTTAGGTTCAATTCATATATCTTGTCTAGTTTTCAACAATATATAACTATATACACACACCACAACCATGAAAAATCCATAGAAATTTCAACATACAAATAGTATGATCATCTACCCAACTTGTCAAAAACATATACATTTAGAAAACACAAACCAATATAAAATAACTAGAAAGATCATAACTTTCAAGTTTTAACCCAATTCGAAAAACTAGCGATTTCCAGCTTGACCACCATTAACAAAGACCCAATAATCTCATAATTTTGAAGTATATTCACCATTTAGAGATAAATTAATGAAGCAAATATTCCAAAGAAAAATGTCATAATTATCAACTCAGTTGCAGACAACAGGCACCAACAGAACTGCTGATGAATCAGAGCCAGTACTGCAGATATGTTAGCAGTCTACACAAAACAGATAACGATGGACACATATACTCAGGTAAATTGAGAGCTCTAATGGAAGAAAAACAGACTATGCCTGAGAGCCCCAAAGCAGGCAGATCTGGTGTTCAACCAAACACCACCCCAGCGTAATAACATCCTCAATCTGACAATAAACTGTGATTATGGATGAGTAATATAGTCATAATTTTCATTCTATGCTTTTACTCCTGAAAATTCTCCGAGGTTTGCCACTTTCTTACTTTGGTCTGAACCTAAGTCACATGGTTTGGGGTTCAAGTTCAGGTTCAATAATGATTAGGTTCGATTTGAGTTTGAATTTCTTGATGAGGTTCGCTATATAGCACAAGATAGTAAGAAATCAACATCAATAAACATAAAAAATTCTAACATGGACTTCGAAACTGCAAGAATGAACAACAAGTGTGAGTTGTGACATCAACTCCAAGCATTGCAAGTAATAGGTGAGTTTGGTTGATGGTATGACTATTGGGGAAATGATTGTCAACGAATCGATTAACATTAAAACTCGACTGCACATTCTCCCTAAATTGTTTTTGCAGAGCTACTTCAGCAAATATGCCCATGCAGAGTGCTATGCACGCACAGGACCTGCCTTGAACTATTGATTCCTGCAGTTACCAATGTCAGTTTGTAATGATCAGGTAACTGAGGTTCAGCAGTATAAAGGTTGACAACATTACAAATATGTGTATAGCTGCAAGAGCCAGAAACATAATACCCAAGTCCAAATGGCCTTTCTTTCTCTTGAATCTCAGTTGCATGACTCTTAATATCAAATGGAATTAGTGTCTCTTGAGCTCTATCTGGAAGCTTTTCAATGTCCAGATTTTCTGATTCAGAGTTAGCTCTGTCTGGCAAATCAACATCTAACTGTTGTTCTGCATTACAATCAATCACATCAATGTATATGTCGGGGTCAGGAGGAGGAAAGTGACAGGAATGCCCACTATACTTGGCCCAATATCTTTCCTTGGCAAGGTGAAAAACCTCTTCGCCTGCCGAATCATTCCAATTAAGTATAGAATCGTAACAACTTACGTACTTTTTTTCCTTGCAAATTTCTTTCCATGGTAGACCAACATATTCGCAATACTCCTTCTCCGAGGAGGGTACAGTTGGTTTCCAGACTTCTGATAACATGACCAATCAGAGTTAGACTGAGATAAGATATCATACATAATCATCACTACCCTGTCCACCAATAAAGGACCCACAAAGGAATTGCATAATTTAAAAAATAGTAGTTTTAATCATACCAGAAACAAATAACACAAAGCTATTCTTTTTAACCTGATAACCAATAGCAGAAACCTAAAAGAAAACTTCCTAATTTCCAACAAAGTTCACTCATGGGTGATGCATACAAAACTATTCTTTTTAACTTGATAACCAATAGCAGAAACCTAAAAGAAAATTTCGTAATTTCCAACAAAGTTCACTCATGGGTGATGTAGCAGATACACTACAAGAATGATAGAATCTGATATAAACTCCAACACAACCAACATAGTTTTCACTTCACCCCACCAATAATTGTGAGAAATACCAATCCACCAATAAAGGACCTACAAAGGAATTGTATAATTTTTTAAATAGTAGTTTTAATCATACCAGAAACAAATAACACAAAACTATTCTTTTTAACCTGATAACCAATAGCAGAAACCTAAAACAGAACTTCATAATTTCCAACAAAGTTCACTCATAGGTGATGCATACACTAATAGCAGGTACACTACAAGAGTGATAGAATCTGATATAAACTCCAACACAATCAACATAGTTTTCACTTCACACCACCCAATAATTGTGACAAATACCAAAAATATGAATAGATTTTGGCCCACATTTTCAACCCTATTCACCAATAGCACATATATGTCAAAGGTTGCAATCAACACCTTTAGATCAAACTGCTAATGGTACCTATCACAAAGCACCACACAGGTTAGTGGTAGAGCAAAAACTTGTTTAAAGGGCAAGTTTTCAATTCAATTCCTAACCTGTCAATTTTTTACCAAAGTGTGTTAAGGGGGGTAACAGGGTGGGTTTCAGAGGTAGCAATCCGCAACTTTATATTGAACCTTAAGGGTGCCTGTCATGAAGGGGCATCTATCTCATTGATAGAGCAGCTAATTGCTTGAGGACAGATCTTAGGTTCAATTCCTATAGCTTGTCTAGTTTTCAACAATATATAACTATATACAGACACACCACAACCATGAAAACTCCATAGAAATTTCAACATACAAATAGTATGATCTTCTACCCAACTTTTCAAAAAAATATACATTTAGAAAACACAAACCAATATAAAATACCTAGAAAGATCATAACTTTCAAGTTTCAACCCAATTCGAAAAACTAGCGATTTCCAGCTTGACCACCATTAACAAAGACCCAATAATCTCATAATTTTGAAGTAAATTCACCATTTAGAGATAAATTTAATGAAGAAAATATTCCAAAGAAAAATTTCATAATTATCAACTCAGTTGCAGACAGCAGGCACCAACAAAACTGCTGATGAATCAGAGCCAGTACTGCAAATATGTTAGCAGTCTACACAAAACAGATAACGATGGACACATATACTCAGGTAAATTGAGAGCTCTAATGGAAGCAAAATAAACTATGCCTGAGAGCCCCAAAGCAGGCAGATATGGTGTTCAACCAAACAACACCCTAGCGTAATAACATCCTCAATCTGGCAATAAACTGTGATTATGGATGAGTAATCTAGTCATAATTTTCATTCTATGCTTTACTCCTGAAAATTCTCTGAGGTTTGCCACTTTCTTGCTTTGGTCTAAACCTAAGTCACATGGTTTGGGGTTCAAGTTCAGGTTCAATAATGATTAGGTTTGATTTGAGTTTGAATTTCTTGATGAGGTTCGCTATATAGCACAAGATAGTAAGAAATCAACATCAATAAACATAAAAAAATGTTATCATGGACTTCGAAACTGCAAGGAACAACAAGTGTGAGCTGTGACATCAACTCCAAGCATTGCAAGTAATAGATGAGTTTGGTTGATGGTATGACTATTGGGGAAATGATTGTCAACGAATCGATTGACATTAAAACTCGACTGCACATTCTCCCTAAAATTTTTTTGCAGAGCTACTTCAGCAAATATGCCCATGCAGAGTGCTATGCACGCATAGGACCTGCCTTGAACTATTGATTCCTGCAGTTACCAATGTCAGTTTTTAATGATCGGGTAACTGAGGTTCAGTAGTATAAAGGTCGACAACATTACAAATATGTGTATAGCTGCAAGAGCCAGAAACATAATACCCAAGTCCAAATGGCCTTTCTTTCTCTTGAATCTCAGTTGCATGAATCTTAATATCAAATGGAACTAGTGTCTCTTGAGCTCTATCTAGAAGCTTTTCAATGTCCAGATTTTCTGATTCAGAGTCAGCTCTGTCTGGCAAATCAACATCTAACTATTGTTCTACGTTACAATCAATCACATCAATGTATATGTCGAGGTCAGGAGGAGGAAAGTGACAGGAATGCCCACTATACTTGGCCCAATATCTTTCCTTGGCAAGGCGAAAAGCCTCTTCGCCTGCCGAATCATTCCAATTAAGTATGGAATCGTAACAACTTACGTACTTTTTTGCCTTGCAAAGTTATTTCCATGGTAGACCAACAGATTCACAATACTCCTTCTTCGAGGAGGGTACAATTGGTTTCCAAACTTCTGATAACATGACCAATCAGAGTTAGACTGAGATAAGATATCATACATAATCATCACTACCCTGTCCACCAATAAAGGACCCACAAAGGAATTGCATAATCTAAAAATAGTAGTTTTAATCATACCAGAAACAAATAACACAAAACTATTCTTTTTAACTTGATAACCAATAGCAGAAACCTAAAAGAAAACTTCCAAATTTCCAACAAAGTTCACTCATGGGTGATGCATACAAAACTATTCTTTTTAACCTGATAAATAGTTTTAACCTTATAACCTATAGCAGAAACCTAAAAGAAAACTTCGTAATTTCCAACAAAGTTCACTCATGGGTGATGTAGCAGATACACTACAAGAATGATAGAATCTGATATAAACTCCAACACAACCAACATAGTTTTCACTTCACACCACCAATAATTGTGACAAATACCAATCCACCAATAAAGGACCTACAAAGGAATTGTATAATTTTTTAAGTAGTAGTTTTAATCATACCAGGAACAAATAGCACAAAATTATTCTTTTTAACCTGATAACCAATAGCAGAAACCTAAAACAGAACTTCGTAATTTCCAACAAAGTTCACTCATAGGTGATGCATACACTAATAGCAGATACACTACAATAATGATAGAATCTGATATAAACTCCAACACAATAAACATAGTTTTCACTTCACACCACCCAATAATTGTGACAAATACCAAAAATATGAATAGATTTTGGCCCACATTTTCAACCCTATTCACCAATAGCACATATATGTCAAAGGTTGCAATCAACACCTTTAGATCAAACTGCTAATGGTACTTATCACAAAGCACCACACAGGTTAGTGGTAGAGCAAACACTTGTTTAAAGGGCAAGTTTTCAATTCAATTCCTAGCCTGTCAATTTTTTACCAAAGTGGGTTAAAGGGGGTAACAGGGTGGGTTTCACACGTAGCAATCCGCAACTTTATATTGAACCTTAAAGGTGCCTGTCATGAAGGGGCATCTATCTCTTTGATAGAGCAGCTAATTGCTTGAGGACATATCTTAGGTTCAATTCCTATAGCTTGTCTAGTTTTCAACAATATATAACTATATACAGACACACCACAACCATGAAAAATCCATAGAAATTTCAACATACAAATAGTATGATCGTCTACCCAACTTGTCAAAAACATATACATTTAGAAAACACAAACCAATATGAAATACCTAGAAAGATCATAACGTTCAAGTTTCAACCCAATTCGAAAAACTAGCGATTTCCAGCTTGACCACGATTAACAAAGACCCAATAATCTCGTAATTTTGAAGTAAATTCACCATTTAGAGATAAATTAATGAAGCAAATATTCCAAAGAAAAATGTCATAATTATCAACTCAGTTGCAGACAGCAGGCACCAACAAACCTGCTGATGAATCAGAGCCAGTACTGCCGATATGTTAGCAGTCTACACAAAACAGATAACGATGGACACATATACTCAAGTAAATTGAGAGCTCTAATGGAAGAAAAATAGACTATGCCTGAGAGCCCCAAAGCAGGCAGATCTGGTGTTCAACCAAACACCACCCCAATGTAATAACATCCTCAATCTGGCAATAAACTGTGATTATGGATGAGTAATCTAGTCATAATTTTCATTCTATACTTTACGCCTGAAAATTCTCTGAGGTTTGCAACTTTCTTGCTTTGGTCTGAACCTAAGTCACATGGTTTGGGGTTCAAGTTCAGGTTCAATAATGATTAGGTTCGATTCGAGTTTGAATTTCTTGATGAGGTTCGCTATATAGCACAAGATAGTAAGAAACCAACATCAATAAACATAAAAAATGCTATCATGGACTTCGAAACTACAAGTGTGAGCTGTGACATCAAATTATGAGCTTGAACCATGGAATTGGTCAATGACCCAGAGGTTCAATGAGGTTTGCCAAACCCCAAAAGAAAATTTAGGTTTGCCGAATTTTTGATCGACTACAAGTGCGAGCTGCGACATGATGTTATGAGCTTGAACCATGGAAATGGTAATGACCCAGAGGTTCGATGAGGTTTGCTAAACCTCAAAAAAAAATTCAGGTTTGCTGAATTTTGAACCTCAAAGTTGCGGTTCGGTGAACCTTGTGACATAGGTCTGAACTATTTTTGAATTGGCACTTGGGAGATTGTGGCAGGTTAAGGGAAGGAAAGGAGGCCCAAGGGCAGAGCCTCCAAATGCTCCATAGCAGACCTATCGACTCGGAAAGGCACTTGAACAAGGGTTGCAGAGATGATTAAGATGGGATTGAGCCAGGGGGGACGCCCACCCTGGTTACTAGAGAAGGATAGACTTGGAATGAGAAGACAATCGTGTTTTGTAGACAGTCCATCCAAGCGTGGGATCCACAAATCGCTGGCTAGAACTGTGGGGAGCCTTATCAATGGGACGATGGAGAAAATGGCTTTCAAATCTAAGCTTAGAGAAATAATGTGGGAAATCAAGAAGGAAGCCATGGCAAAGCTCCAAGAGATGATGTGGAACGGTAACTAATTGAGATGAGCTACAAACGTCGAGAGAACAATGGAACATTGATATGAATTGGAACCACTTCATGCATTCAACTCGAGACCACGCTGTTACAGAGATGGTTATCATAGAAATGAAGTTGGAATCAAGACAAACTACAAACATCAAGAGGAGAATGGAACATTGATTTGAATTGGAACCACTTAATGCGTTCAACTCGAGAAAACACTGTGATAGAGATGGTTATCATAGAGATGAATTTGGAATCGAAACAAACTGCAGACATCAAGAGGAGAATGAAACACTGATGAGAGTTGGAACCACTTCATGCGTTCAACCTAAGACCAGGCTGTGACAGAGACAGATATTGGAAAGATGTTGGAAATTTCCAGCCAGAAGAGGATAATTGACTAGGTGGGAACACTTCTACAAGAAAAACCCATACCTGGGTGTTCTGCACTTCCCTTAGTTTGGACAAAAATGACAAACTCTGGCAACCAGAACAAAGTCACTCCTCCAAAGAGTTTCAGCGAGCATTGCTGACCCCTCCTCAAAGATTTCCTGGACAATGTCTATATATGAAGCCATCACTTCATCTTCACTTGGTGATTCATCTCGTTCTACCCCTTGTACTCTCTGAGAATGTAGATTCCTACCTCGGCTCCACCAATAGTATTCAATCTACCAATCTCACCACCACTGGCCATTATGCGCTCTCTCCTGTAATATCATATATCAATACAAATCAAGAGCTTGAAACAATAAACTGGCTAAACAAAGACTGGTTTCCACAATCAACCGACCAAAGGAATACAGACACTCGTATAGCACAAAGGGTCATGGTTTGTTCTGCATCATGGCAAGAATCTTACTCTTCAAGATTGGCCTCAAGCCTGTGATCAGCAGTTAAAAGAGAAACCAACCCTCCAGGCGATTCAAGAATGCTGCGAGAATCACCTACAGATGCTACCGTGATTGTCCAGCCATCTATTATCACAAAAGTAACGGTGGTTCCCAATGTTTGTTCTGGTAAAACCAACAAATATCAGAATGAGATGGATAGGAAGCGCCACTAGTAAAGATATACAAGACATGCAGCTAACAAAATATTTCTGATGCAAAAGAGCTCCAAATTGTGAAATGGGTCCAGTGAAACGCACAATGTTACCCAGCGCAAAAATTGCAGACGAAAATTCGCAAGGTTACCCAGCACAAAAATTGCAGACAAAAATTCACAGGCATATTCAACAACACCCAAAGATCCGATGAATGGATGGAGCCCGTTTCAGAGGTCTGTCAGGGCAGCACGGGAAGCAACGCGAAGCAAGAGTGGAGAAGACGAAAAGGCTACCCCAGGCAAATCTTTCAGGCTCCAATCATGGTCTGATCTAGCATTCAGGCGAGGGTTTTGAAACTGTTTCAGAAATCGTAATGGTGATCGTGAACAGTTGCAACCACTCAACTACATTCCCTTGATCCAATGATTAATAATCTTCTAATCGTCTAACACATAATCTAACGGCACACAAGGATGTCACGTAAATTTTAGGGAAGTTCATTTCAGAGGGAAACGCCTTACGGCGTAATAATTAAAGATAATATGATGTTAAAAATTGATAATGGAAAATTTTAAATAATTATTTTTCAAATTATTAGGAAAAAAATAAGGAGTTGTTTTTAAATGTTATTTTTTGAAAAGTATTTTTGACTTATTTTCCGATCTAATTTGTTTAGAATCTGATAGGCCCATTTATTAAAATCACAAGTTTGTGTAGTTAAAAAACCAATTTAAACAACACAAATCAAGATTTCACCACAAATTCTTTTGTCAGGCTCACCTTGAAATCCATGAGAAACTCCAAAAAGTTGCACTTAAAGACAACTCCAAAAAATAATAGAGTAGTTTTTAAGTGCTACTTTTTGGAAAGTTTTTTGTTTATTTTCCAATCAAATCTATCTAAAATCAACCTGGAATTCATTGAAATCACAAGTTTGACAGGTGAACTCTTCACAATCGAAGTGCCCCAGGAGTTTTTGAGGATGTTGAATCCATATATGCAGTCAAAAAACCAGTTTAAACAACACAAATCAAGATTTGTCCACAATGTTTTTCGTCGGATTCCGACCAGATTCCATTAGAAATTCCAAAAAGTTGCACTTAAAGAATACGCCACAAATAATTGTTCTTTAAAGTAAATAATTCATTCAAAGTCAAAATTAATTAATAATTAGTTTGTTGAGTTTGTTAAATTGGTTTACATTGGCTCGTTGGGAGGAATGATTATTATCCTCCCTATCTAGGTTTATTTCTTGCGAGTGAAATGATGAGTTCATATCCAGTATATTGTTGAAATGGCTTCATGGCTTAGAGGCTCCTTGAGTGGAAGAATATTTTACCTTTATGGTTATGAACATGTATTTCCTCATAAAAGGTCATTGGTTCAAATAATCTACACTGTTCTTGCATTTTTCTTCATGAAAGTGAAAATCCTACACTTACAAATTTGGCCAAGAAAAAATGATGATTGAAAATACATAATAAACTAAATTTTTAATAAAAAGCATGCCTCCTATGGGCTTCTTTCTTGAAATTTACTTTGGATTCCAATGTTGCCTCTTCAAACTCCATCTCCCCATGTGTCTGTTGGACAATATCTTCTTTCTTGGGCATTGCTCTAAACAAATGAACTAAAATTTTAGAATAGATGTCATATAGTGCAAGCTCCTAGCTAACCCTAAGACCAATCAAAATTGGATGTTATGGTTTGTTGCAAACTTCACAATTTGCCTTGGATTGCCACCTTCACTTCCAAATTTTCATTTTTCACATGTGCAAGTTCTAATTGAGATGACACATTTTTGTTGAGGTGTGAGATTACTATTTGAAGGTTCTTACGTTGATGGACAACCCTTCTCCAAACCTTATGAGCATTTGCAATTTTGCATTAAGCATATAGGTTAGTGTGTTGTCCATCCATGATGAAAAAGGATAAGCTCACTACTACAAAAAACAAAATTAAGACCATATAGAGACCACAAATAATAGCAAGGGTAAATAGAATAAGTGACTATAAGGGTAAAGACTGGTAAGAATTCAATGGAGTCAAAGCACTACACAATTTTGTGGTTTCTTAAAATCAATCTAAATATGACAGAACATACATGACATTACATTACCAAGGAATCTAAACATTTCATCTCGTGAATGATAACTAAAAAGTCTCCAATAACTATGAGTTTAGCATCTCCATTGTTATGAGATTTTTTAACCCTTAATATGATTCTAAATGTAAAATCCAACATATATATTTATATAATAAAAATCAATTAAAAATATCTTTGTTGAAGGTCTTGACTGTGTTTTACATGGTCATCCATTCCTCGCTACTTGTCCAGTTATGTGTTATAACTAGGAGGACAAACTTATTTGACAACATGCAGTGTCAATGAATGAGAATGCAACATAGGAGGGGGGAGGTCACAGTCCCCACAGTCGAAACTGATCCCAACAACAAGCCCAGAGGTTGTTGAACCTTTTCATTCAATTGTCCCCAAAGATACCTATGATAAAATTCATCAATTGGAAACCCTCACAGCTAGAGAGAGGCAAGCTTTCTTGGACTTAGAGATCATGGAAAAAGTTGGAAAATGGGTTCCTAACCTTGGTCATACTAGGGGAAAGAGTGTTATGCTTCTTAACCTGCAAAGTAATACCGAACAGAGAATATGTGAAGAAAAGATACCCAGAACACAGAATATGCGAAGAAAATATACCCAGAACACAGAATAGCAATGATTTTATTACTCAGAGAGAAA
>APFE030910300.1:15711-30209 GCA_000404065.3 Pinus taeda | reverse complement strand
AATACTACCGCCCATTTACCCTCTATCTAATACTACCGCCCATTTGCAACTAACTGTGGTCCCGTCATTAATTGCGGGTTAACCACTTATAATTATTAATATGAGCTTTATTGACTCTTGACTATGACGTGATCCCATGACAGAAATAAGGGGGTTAGGGTGGGACCCTAACAAAGAGAAAACAATATTTTAATGCCATCTCACTATATTGGAAAATGAAAATCTTACTGGGCAAGGTCTTAACTAAAAAGTAGGCAGAAAGATACAATATATTTTCAAGTCTTAAAGATGTTAAACAGGTGCAATGAAACCAATGTGTATGTCTTGAATGCATGGATGCTAGGTTGGACCATATTGAGTGCCACATTCTACGATATCTCTACTACCTCTACTCCATTAGGATCAAGTGCCAAGGATCTGACACCAGTTACCTCATCAAAATTTTAACTTTTGCTATGACTCTTTGCATCCCTTTGTTTTGTAATTTGACAATAGATACTCTAATTATGCTAAAGTTATTAATGCATTATAATTTTGGAACAATTATTCTATAAGTAGGTGATCAAAATATTTGGTTTCCCACTAGGCAGGTTTAGACCACCTATTGGAAAACATGCTCATGATGGCTACAAGACTGATGTATTTGGTTTATATGGTTTTTTGAAGCAATACAATATCAACTTAAGAAAAAGAGAGATTAACTCAAAGGATTTGAAATAAATACTTTATCAAACTAATTCCTAATTTATGGTACTCAGTCCCAAATAAAAACACAATCAATTATGTACTCACCTTAAGTAAATCTATAATTAATTGTTACACCAATAGTTCAGTGATGAAGGAGCATTTCTTTATGTCAACAACACCTAGGAGTTCTTACAACATTTATTAAAGGGATCAGGTTCTCTTAAAATAATTAAATTCAATTTCATGTAATTAAAGATAGGGATTTGATTTTCTTAATGTAATAGGGATTGATTAGAGAAATACGAGATTATTTTCTCATCGACATGTAATGACTTATTTGAGGAGAGTTATTGAGGAGTTAGAGGTTTTAGGATAGATTTGATATTTTCTATGAATAGGTGATTAGATCCACCTTTAGTGAATCTCAACGAACTATTCTATTGTATATGGGAAAATTTGCAATGGCTAGAATAACATGAAAAAATAACAATATAAAGGGAATAGAGCAAGAGAGGAGGAAAGATATGACTTGGTGCATAAAGGGGAAACTATGCATAACTCTGTAGATGTATTTCTTTCCCTTTTTAATCCAGAATTGATAGTGTTGAAGGCTCTGTGTTTCATGATTTATATATGGTGTAATTCATATTAAAGATAGGCAAATGTTCGTTGTATCATCACGGGATCAAGTGTTGTAGTTTCATTGTGTTTGAGCTACATATTGAATCATAGCATAACCCTTAAATTTGTTAATAGTGTCTGGGTTCATCCTTTTTGGAGCGAAATAATATAACATAGAGGTTACCAAAATACAAATCCCTTCGAAGTTTAATTAGTTCATGGTTTCATTTCATTGTATGTCGAGAAGTTCCCGTTTATTATCTATCAACCACTGGTATCATAAGGTTTCGTTTGTCAACCAGCGTCTAATGTCCTGAACTGATTCATACTGTCTAATGATCCGATATACACAAAATTTTGTCAACAACAATGATGTGACTTTCTCCGTCAAACTATCATGTCTATTGGCCATCAACTACTAGATGTATCATAGACTTGGCACCGATAAAACCTATTCCATTCTGATATGGCAAGCATTGTGTGGGTCTTGTTAGTTAACAGACCCAACAAACAACTGTAGTTCTTTCCACTACTACCGGCCTAACATGAAAAGTGTCAAATGTTGCGAATGTTGACAAGCATTGAGCAGTCCCATCAACTAACAGTCTTGGCATATGGCTACTTCACAACAGTTGAATTTCTACTCACCACTATAATTTAGAAATTATGTCAACTAGCAGCCCCTCCAGATGAGCAATCTCTTGGTAGTTGTATTTTGTTTATTACCAACAACTATCGGGAAAGCGTCGAAGGTTGGGGGCAGTCTGAAAGGCCTAGTGCCTTTGGCTTAAGCATCGGTCATAATGTTGATCATACGTCTAAGTGTTGGATTGACCCTTAGGACTTGGCGCTTAAAATTTGGGGATTGTACACATATTATGCAAGGTTGGAAAGTGCTAACAAGCTACGAATTTAGGGTTTGTACATGAATTTGAAGTGCAAATGTGAGTACGTTAGGGATTTGAAAAAACACTTAGGGCATTGTTATAAGTTTAAACCCTGATCTACAGTCATCATAAAGGGATTATGGAGATCCACCACAATGATATCGGGGTTGCTCCAAGGGGTTAAAATCGAAATTACGATTTGTTCCACCATGAACCAAGAAAGTAGGATGTATTGGAATTAAAGTGGCATCAGGGCATATTAAAACTACTCATTTGAATATTTCAGAGAACTGGAATCATCATAGAAAGCAAAGCTAATGTTGAAATTATAAAGAAGAATTCAAGGTAGAAGATTCGAGTTGGTGAAGTAGTTAGAGTTCAATTGAAGACATCAATAGATCATCAAAATATTCAAAGGAAATATGCGGGCACCAAGACTGTATGAAGTAACGGATTTATTTATTTTTATAATAAATTTGAGTATATGTTTGACATATAATAAGAAAGGAGTGACCTTTGTAAGAATGAAGGATTGGTTAAATAAATAGAGCATAGAGGGTTTGGTACAAGGGAGAAAACAATTCTAGCCAAGGAGGGGAGCTAGGGGGAGTTGTTAGTGGTAATTCTGAAGACTGGTAGAAGAAAGAATTTTTTGAAGCAAAGGGACTTGGGAAGTTATTGGAATTGTGGATTTGGTGAGATATTATAGGTAACATGGTATTCTTATTTTCAAATTATTTTGGATAGATAAATTTTTTATTACAAGTAGTAGCAAGTAAAGAGAACATGCGGTAGAGATTATGTAACAAAGAGAAATTGTTTAACAATTTCTAGCTAAGTTTGGGTAGAAATTGTTAAGACAACTCCATAGTTGCAAATGTGGGTAGAGTTGTCCAGAGAAAGGAGCAAGTGAGATGAGTAGAGTGGGATCCTAGAGTAGAAGAAGCTCGTAAGGTTCCAAAGAGAGAAGCACAAGAATGCCAAAAGACTAGGATCAAGAGAAGCTTGGTGAGGTAATTATGGTAGGGTGAAACAAACATTCTATTGTACAGGCTTAGTGCAGCTCACAAGTGAACAAGGGAATTTCAAAAAGGAAGAGTGAAGATTACTACTAATGGTCATGACAAGGGTTCAAGTGTAAGCCACAACATAATAGAGGAAAATTCCAACATAAATGGAATAGGGAGAAACAAGATGAGTCAAGAGGAATTTGACAGAGAAGCTGTTGAGTTAAAGAAAAAGCTTAGTATAATGATGATGCTACTACAAGAAACTAAAAAGGAGAAGAGATTTAGATGGAGAATGAATAAGTAGGTTACATGGCCTATTGTGGAATAATCTCTAAGAAATTTAAAGA
The DNA here is from genome assembly GCA_000404065.3 of Pinus taeda. Taxonomy (NCBI): domain Eukaryota; kingdom Viridiplantae; phylum Streptophyta; class Pinopsida; order Pinales; family Pinaceae; genus Pinus; species Pinus taeda. The sequence continues at coordinate 26,657 of APFE030910300.1, read as the reverse complement.
AGAAGCTGAGATAAACGACAAGTATTTGGTTAAAGGAATAGGAACCAAGAGCAGTTGATTCTGAGGAGGAAGAAATTCACTATTGTGATCTTGGGGAGGATAATAACTTAGGAGAAACCTCATGAGAGTATCATGGATTGTTTAAAAGGTTCAGATCAACATGAAGATCTGGTAATAGAGACACCAAAGGAGGCTAGAGAGCCTTATATTTTTCAAATTAATAATTTGTGTGAGAATGTAGATTTTTTCGGTAAAGGATAATCATTAGCAATTGTCATAATGATGAAGGAAAATGAAGAAATGATTTTTCAAAGCATTGGAGAAAAATAGAATCATAAATTGTTACAAAAAGGTAAAGACATAATTGACTGATAATGGAAATCATACATAGTGGATAAATGTAGCCATGGGAGAAAAGTTGCAAGAACTTGTTGTTGTGGTGAACAAGGAAAAGTTAGAATATGAAGACATCCAAAAGAAGGATCAAATAGATGAAGAGTGGCATTCAGACATAATGCTCATGAATATTCATGAGGAAATCAAATTACTCGAAAGATTGTTAAGAGAACCTAACATCACAACCAATGATGAGAAATATTCAGAAGTACATGGAAAGGAAGACATATTTAAACACTAATGAGTCAGAGATGATTTTGATCTCAAAACTAATTATGTGTTTACAGGTACAAAGGAGGACGATGATGCACATGAAGTTGTAGTTAGTGAGATAAACTCTAACCTATTTCCTAGAGATGAAATTAGACTTCAAGGACAACATGAGGGTGTAGAATAGAGAATTTCCTTGAGGAAAAATGAAAGATTAAATCTTGAAGAGAGTAATAAAATAATGTTGGTCGATTTTGGTGAAGAGATGAAACAACTAGAAGAATGGTTGGTCAATCCAAATATTGATGAGTATCGCATGGAGATTGAAGGTGGGAGGCATATAACAAAAGAGATGCTTTCACCTTTTAATGAAATTAATATTTTTGAAAAATATTTATGTGCAAGTACGAAGGAAGTTGAAATGAGAAATGATGAGGCTAAGTTGTCTCATAAAAATAGTAATCTATTTCATTTACAATAAGAGGTTGCAAGATAGGAAATTGTCTAGGGGTACAATAAAGAGTATAAACTAGAGGCTCAAGGGAAAACTAATGCACAGGAAGAAGTTGTAACATATATGTCTTCAACAATTTATACATATGTAACATAAAGTAATGAAAAAAAACAAGATATGCTAGCTACCATATTTTGTAATAATGATGGTTTTCAAAAGTACAATAGGCAAATTATTTGTTGTATTGAATTTATTTTGTGTACAGATGCCAATAAAAGTAAGAGTTTGGAAAATGGAAGGCATATTGTCTTATAGTAGCCATGGAGGAGGTAACAAAGTGCCTTAAACATATTTTGGAAGATACTTGATAAAGTAGAATGTAGATTAGTGTTGTAGCCCCTATAACAACTCACAAAAAAATTACCCTATGCATTTAAATTTTTTGGACCCCCCTAGCTTTCCTTAGTTTTAATTGTCATTCTTGTTGCATGACTTAGACAAGCTCTTTGAAATTCCCGAATCATCACCATATGGATCCATGAATGAATATTTGTCATGACTTGCTCAAGAAATAACTCCATCACCATAGCCAAATTTCATGATAGAGACTTTACTAAAGATGAAAATGATGCATTCTATACATATATGCTTGTTCAGGTTCTTGTTTCAAATAACAACCAAGATGATTTTGAGGTTAGATTCCAGAATTTAAGTGTTAGATCCGATGTTCTAAAGAATAGTCTACAATGCACGAGAAAGCTTAGGCATCGCAACAAGGAAGAGGATGGTACAGATAATCCCCTAGATTAGGCGAAAAAAATTCGCCTTAAAACAATCCCCTTAGAAATCAGAAATTAACCTCTTAGAATCTCAAAATTTTCCTTTGGGATGGAAGAGTCTATGGATAAGGTGATCAACTGACTAAAAAATAGATTTTAAGCATAAATCAACAATTGTTACCATATGCAGAATGGTAAGTGTGGGAAAGATCTCTCTAGCAAGGGTTATTTGTATCCATACCTATCACAAATTTGATGTAGCTCATTGTGTGAATGATGTTCATCACAAAGCCCAACACGCAAAAAGAATACTTAAAATGCAACGGTAAATATTGAAATACCTAATTAAATTCAAAGACAAAGTGAATGATGAAACTCATGGGAAAGGCCTAATGAGGGACTAGATCCATCAAGACACTTGTGGCTCTCAAATATGTTGGTGATAGCAAGCAGTTGAAGGCTCTGTAAGGCAACTGGTATGAGCTAAGAGGTATAGTTCATATCATAACACTTCATTCCCAACTGCTAATTGACAAGCAAGTTGATTTGTTTATGAAACGAAAGGATTAGATAGGGATCATGCTCTTTAGCCTTTGAGCAAGCATGCTTATATAAGATTGATGGAGTTTGTGAAGAACTCTCACAAAGAACTATAAATATATGTAATGGGCTTATGTAATAATAACATGAGTTATTGGGTTGAAGCTAGCAAAATACTAAAAAAATCATCCAACCATGATAAGTATTCAATTCTTAGGCCTTAAATTATATGCTAGAAGGAGATGTTTCTTAACGTCACCAATCTATTCATATGAAGGAAGGGAGAGAGTGACATTAGCTTCTAGGGACTTATGGATATCTTTTATCAGTCTTGATGAAAATTATAGATTTACAATGTGCAACAAGCTAAGGAACATGGGGAGAGCTAGAATGGCAAAGGAATCGGAAGAGCCAAGGAAACATAGTAGATTATGGAAGCTCCAAGAGGCTGAACTAATTATCAAGAAAGGTTAATTTATTGGAACAAAGGGTTGAATCTATGTGTTGTTGAGACATGGGATCATGAATTAGCTTCTAAATAGAAGTATTCTAAGGTGGACACAATGATTCTTCGGAAAATTGGTTTACTCGATGATCTTGACAAAGAATTTAATACATATGCAAACAAGGTACAAGCATTGAATGCATATCATTCTCCAACGATGTTAAAAAAGTGTTGAAGATGATATATAATATGCAAAAGTGAACAAATGTTATTGATCTAGATTTATTAGAGATACTTCCAAAGGAAGTTGAATCAAATTTAAAAGAGGCACTAACAATATCCATGGGAACTGAATTTGATGATCACAACTTTAGTGTAGAGCACAACTCTTTCATTATTTATAGAACCGAATGAATGTTATCACCCTTAAGCTTATTATGCTTGTGGGGGACTTGTTGGTATTTTCCTTATTCCTCATTTAAGGAGCTTGTTAAATCTTTCAAAACAACCTATAAGCATAATTCAAATCCTCGGGGCTGAAAAGGATTTACTCAGAGCTTGAAATAAAACTTGAGACACCAAAATATGGAATTATATTCCACACTACATTAATAGGACAAGTTATACCAAAGTCGACAGGAAAAATTCCAAGATCTCTAGTAGCAAGATCTTCCCTCCCAATTCTATTGATACTCTAAGATAAAATCGTGATGCCTTTGTGGGTATTGAAAGCCAAACCAAAATTGAGGCCAAATTAAGGAAATGTAAAGGGAGAGTTTAAGATAACTTAGTGGGCATGAAAAGGGCAAGCGAAAGACAAAATATTAAGATAAATACTAAAGGAATGATGCACATGTTCTTTGAAAACTTCAAAGGCATATAATCCAATAGTAGATTCAAATATTAGGAAAGGAACAATACCAAAAAGGAAACTAAAATTGAAGGGAAAACTAGCAGCAGCAGGAAAATGGACTTTGATTAAAACAAGTTGATGTCACAATCCTTATTCAACATCTCATATAAGATTCTGTTATTTTATAGTAGCAACAACACCAACAACAATCATCTCAAAATTTCCAACAACAATCTCTATTTCTCCTCATGAGTTCTCTTTTGTCATGTTGTAAAAAAAAATGTCATATTATGAAAATGGTAAAAGATAAAAGTCATGTAGGGGTTAATAATAATATGAAGAGTCATTAGGAGTTGAATATGTCAAGAGGTAGTTAAATATTTATGGGGAATGGGAAGAGTCACCTACCCATTTGTATAAATATACCCTCATGCCTATAGCGAAGGGACTTTTAGCACCAGGTAGTATTTAGCAGTTAGATTGTTGAGAGCACTATAGCTATTGGAATTTTGGAGATTTAGCTATAGTGAGGCTATGAGAGTTATTTTGGGGATGGTATGAGCAACCTACCTTCCAATATTGAATTTTGATGGAATTGTGGTACATGTACATGATATTACGACATTATCAATGAGAAGTTTCACTCTCGGCAAGATTCTCATCCACTTTCATGATGTTTGTAATGGCTATCAGGTACTTCTATTGTGTGTGTTCTCTTTCACATGAGTTATATGTAATGAACTAATTCATAGCTTATGAATCATATGATTTCTTATGGATATTTGCTTTTTTATTCTATGCATTACATTATTTATTAGTTGTGAACTACTTTCCAATTAGTTTCTAGTGTTTTTTTACGCCTGTATGTCTTGGATGGTTTTAGCTAACTAACTCCTCTTGAGATGGACTTGGTCTTATTATTTTGTTGGTATATTCTTGTACCTTGTTCTTCAAGTTTATCGTATGTGAGTTGATTCATATTCACCTTTCGAGTATTTCACACTTTCCCTCACATCTCTTCACCCAAAACCCAAGAGGAAACAAACAAACACAGTGGCGGTGAGTCCACATGTCAGATGGGACTCCTATTCCACATGGTGTGAGGTCTAATTGGGACTTCATACCTGGGATAACCCATTAAAAGTTGGAAGTATATTTATCTTTGTCAACAGTTTTGGAACTAAAAGGAGGAAAAAATGGAAAGCTGACCCTGTAGAGACATTGTCTTAAATTTTGATTTTAAAATGGCTCCTTCCCAAATCCCTATTTGGGGTTGTGTTTTTGGAAAAATAGGTTTTAGAACTCCTATTGAGACAGATAATCTCTTGTCATAGAATAATTTTGATGGTCAAGGTGAGATATCTACATCTGAACATATCTCTCAATTTCTTAAAATTTGTATCTCTAATGGTGTGTGTTATGAAAGTGTCATATGCATAATTTTCACTAGACTCCCCTTTGAAGGTCGCATCAAAGATGGTGTGAAATATTTCCACCTGCATTTGTCCTTTCATTGGAACATTTAATTTATGAGTTTCGATCTGCAATTGGAGAATTTAATTTTGAGGAATTGTGTAAAATGAGCTTAGATTGAAACTGGACAAATCATTGAAATATTTTCCAAATATATTTCACAATCTTTGTGCTAAATTTCCTTTGAAAGATGTGGATTGGGAATGTTTGAAAGATTGGTTCAACAGTTAGTTTCCATCTCTGTGGAACAATATGAATCTTAATCAAATATTGACTATTAATCACTAGATGATTCTAATGATCCACATATTAAAAATGAGAAAAATCTTATGCCTAATTTCATCATGCCAACTTTTGTCTCTTTTTTAGATGTGATTCAAGCAAAATCTCAGGTCTTGGAGAAGTAAATTTTCACCTCTAACGTCTCTCATCCTCCTTCATCTTCATTCCCCAATGAATCAAGTTCTTGTGAAAGCAATGAAATCTTTGTTATGAATGATCTAGGTAATGAAAAAAAAAATTAAATGAAGAGGATCAAGGTTGTCTTATGTCATAAACTGCAGAAGTGGGACAAACTCAAAATGAAACTGGTAAACTCTGTCCTCATTGCCCGGATAACGAGATTCAAGCTATTCCCATGTAACCTCTATTGGAAATCATTCTTGAATCTCCTCATGATATGTTTTTTATCTTTACCTCCCTACAATGACCAAGATCTTGTATTAGATAATAATGAGTGATAGAATAATCCCATAGAGCATAACATGAATGTTGTTGATTTATTGATTCCTCAAGAAGATATGAATGTGAAAACCCTAGATTTCAAATAATATTTGATGGGAATTGATACTTCGAGAGAGATTCTTTCCATCTTCTTTCATCCTCAACTCATTACTCCATGTATCTCGGTTTGTTTGATCATTCTGCTACACAAGAAATCATTTTAAATCCTCTAGATTCTCATTTTATTGAACTGGATTTTAAACAGATACAAGGCAGTAAGGTCTTACATATGGAAGAAGAAAAGAGTGAAATTAATTCCCATATCTCTTTTGGTTTCCATTCCTCAACATGGGAATAAGATAATCCCACCACTCAGGGCATTCATGAAATCACTCTCGTTGATTCATCTTCGCTCATGATCAATGAAGAGTCTTGTATTTTGAATGATCAACCAAGTGAAATCAAGATGTTTAATCAAACAAATGTCTTAAACTATTTTCATCTTGTTAATAATGATCTCGTTTATACATTTGATGATGGTTGTCCATATACATCAGTTGATCTTATCAAGCCACTAAAATTCAATTGTCCAACATTTGAATATTTAGAGACTTGCCAAGAGAATGAGGTACATCAACTCTCGTTGATGGTTATGTCAGGACTTCGAGATCTTGATAAGACCCCTAAACTAGATCATGTTAAGGTTTTTCCACAAGGTTCTCTTCATGCCACCATCTCATTAAATGAATGCTCATTTTTGAAAGGTTTCCAGAGTTTCTAGGTTGATGATTTTATATATCAAGATAGAATTGTGACTTGGTTAGAAGAATCCTTTTTATGCAAGCATAAACTTCTTGCAATTCAACTTTCTTTACAACCATAACTCGCAACATAAAATTTACACTAAAATACTCGCACAAGAAGCAAGGAAAGGTAAATTGTTCTATAATTTCCCCGTAGGGAAAATTCTATTCATAAATCATATACTCTATGTTACATTCAGCATATAAATGGTCTCATTAAATAAGATGAAGAGACCATAAAAAATACATCATAAATGGAAAAGTAGTTCTATTATTCTCTCAACAAATTCCCTAACTATATCCTATGATTTATCCTTAATATTTCCATGATTTCCTCAACAATATCATCCCTATATTTTCTAAATTCTCTCCATTCATCCTTACGTAGACTTTCTAGAATAAGTCTACACTATCACTCTTCTCATCAAATTATTTATCAAACATTACAAATATAACTAATTCATTTTTCATTAAATTGGTCCCATTTTTTCTTTCCTTGTTTTGTTATTTGTCTTAATCTTTGGTTGATATTTGGTCTTCTTTTCCACTTTCACTTTTGTACCTGCAAACATGAATATGCGTTGAATTCCATATAAAAGAAAATCCATCCACCGAAATGCATGGGTCACTAGACGATGCAATTGTCGGTTTACTAGGATATCCCTTCATTACATGGTTCATCCAATTGTTGGTATGCCGCAAATACCTTTTATTTGTACTTAGTTTCCACCCTTTTCACTTTGTCATCATCTTCCACCTGTGTTTCTGTCTCAACTGTAAGCATGTTTTCAATTCCCCTACATTAGACTCCCAATGAACAAAAAATTCATGGTCTCCTAACCATGTGTTCCTCTCTCATGAAAACTCTCTCAATTTTTGTTGACTTAATGTTCACTCCTACAACAAAAGTGGTTTCAAACCTACTGTAACCTCTAAGGGAATACTCTCTCTTGCCTCGTAAGCTTACATCATTTATGACTCAGGTACATTCTATCAAATTTAACTCAATACCATCAAAATATTCTTCACGAAGGACCATTTTAATTGTTAGGGATGTTTGTTCAAGGATTTGTTACCACACAAATTTTATTTATCCTTTTGTTGTGTCCATCATGCTTCTTCTTTGTCTCTTCTATTGCTTTGTTTGAGCTTGGTTTCTATCATTTCCTCTTTTCAACTTCTTTGCATCTTGTCCTTTCTTGTGCTCATACAAAAGTCCATTTCCTTCAATTGTCTTGGTCATGTTCTTTTTTCATGGAATCTCTATCTTTATTTTAATTTATTTTGGCTTCCCTTTTTCTAACTGTCTATAGTCACTTTTCCTTTGGTGAGCTTCTCCATGCTCACTGTGAGCTGTAAATAGCCTCTACAGTAACAAATTTGTTTCACCTTGCTACACATTACCTCACCAAGCTTCACTTGCTAAACTTGGCCTTTTCGTATTATTGGTTCCTTCCACTAAAACCCTTTGAGATTCCTCTTCTCTTCAGCTATCATAGTTGTAGGCTTCTACACTATGCTCTCTTCCAAGAGCTTCAATTTATATTTCTTCTCTCCACATCCGCAACTATGGAGATGTTAAATTCTAAGGGTTTCTTCCGTAAATCTCCATTATTTATGAATTTTTTCATCTTTCTGTATCTGTCTTCATTTCCACTACACTATCTTGTCAAATTCTACTTCTTTGCTTCTTGTAGGATGGTCATCTTCATCCAGCAAGACACCTACAATGTTCTTCATACATTTACATGTTTACAAATGTGTTTCTTGTTGGTTCGCACAAAAACCAATAAGACACCTATGACTTTGGTTTGGAAAAGTTAATTAGTGCACCATTGTCACGAATTAACTTGACTTTGACTTAGGGGTGTTGATTTTCCTGCATCAAACTCTCGGGGTATAAAAAAATTATGACCTCCTAGTCATAAGCATTTAATCTTCTCGTAACAGCTAAACCTGTGAGTTGCAACAAAACCTGTAGGAACAACTGGATCAAGATTTCTTTCACATAGGATGCCCGTGAAAAGTGTGCTCCCTCCCAATGAAATGTGATGAATTGACATCTTCTTGATGGGGTTTCACACCCTTTTTTGCCGCGATCATGGGCTAAACAGAGCATGAGTGCCACTGATGATGAAACCGAGGAGATATTGAACAACTTTGCTACCCAAAAGTCTTGAGTAAGCATGGTTCAAGCACAAAATATTGCATTTGTAATCCTCCACGGAAACGAAGGCACCTATCCACGATGAGCAGATGTGGAAATCGAAAAAATGGGCTACCTCACTGTGCTCGGACTGATAATGTTGTCACACCAAAACTTTTGTGTGTGGGTTCTCTTTTCGCATTGATGGTTGTTCTACAAAGGGATACAATGAGTTGTCTCTTTTTTATGCAACAAATACTATTTTCCTACCAAACATCTACACAAACCTTGTCACACACATCTACACTAATTTAATTTACATATACAACAGATTATATCTTGGGCCCTCCCTTAAGGGATTTACCCAACAATGTAAACTTTGAAACGGGAACTAATGTTGTTATTCGTTTCGTAGACATAGCAAAAGAGTGACCCGATTTTGAAAATGGGGGATGCAGAACACACATATGTTTTTTAGAGCATGGTTTTTGGCACTTTAATTTTTTTATGTACATTACGTTTTAAAATGTTAGTAATATGCATGCTGATTTTAAAAAGTGGTGATTCTACATCAGGCCTTTTTTTTAAAAAACTTATTTTTTGACTTTAAATTTTTTAATGTATGAAATGTAAATATTTATTTTCTAAATTAAACAATTTTTGACACTTAAAATTTTTTTTTGTACAAAAAAAAAAAAACAAAACAAAAAAAAAAAAAACCAAAAACACAAAATGTATATGTGTGTGTGTGTGTAAACCATAAATGAAGGAAAAAAACAAAAAAGAATTAAAAAAAAAAAAACAAAAATTATTAAAATTGAAGTACTAAAATAGAAAAATTTAAAAAGCATTAACAAAAAACTACAAAATAAAAAAACAAACTAGATTAAAACAAAAAAAAAAAGCCAATTAAAATCTAAAAACATTAAAATAAGAATAATAACATTAAAATATATATCTTATATATTACAAAAAAAAAACAAAACAAAAGCATCAAAAAAACCAATTAAAATTTTATATTATATATATATTATAATATATATATATATCCATTTTAAAAAAAAAACATTTAAAACTTTAAAAAACGTATGTTTACGATTAAAACTTAAAAAAATATATCTGCACGCAATTTCGCCACCTAAGGCCACCCCCATGGACAGTGAGACGATGGCTATCTGATTCTCGAAATCGGGTAGCCACCGCCCGATTGCCCATGGTAGTGGCTATCTTATTCTCGGAATTGGATAGCCACCCCCACGAGCGGCCGAGCAGTGACCTTCTAATTCTAAAAATTAGCGGTGGCTATCTGATTCCGAGAATCAGATAGCCACCCCCATGGGCAACCGGGTGATGGTTATTCGATTCCAAGAATTGGATAACCACCCCCATGGGCATCCGGACGATGGCTATTCGATTCTGAAAATTTGATAGCCACCTCTCTGGGTGGTCGGGTGATGGCTATTCGATTCCGAGAATCGGATAACCATCCCCACCAATGGTCAGGTAGTGGCTATCCGATTCTCGGAATCGGATAACCACCCTCTGACCGCCCTTGAGGTAGATATCCGATTCTCAGAATCAGATAGCCACTGCTCGACCGTCGCCACGGGTGGCCGAGCGGTCGCTATTCGATTCTGAGAATCAGATAACCACCACCCGGCCACCCCCAGAAGTGGCTAAGTGGTGGTTATCTGATTTCGAGAATCAGATAGCTACCGCCCAACCACCAGTGGGGGTGGCCGAGAAGACGCTATTCAATTCTCGGAATTAAGAAGCCACTGTATGGCCGCTCGTGGGGGCGGTGGCCAATAAAATTGTTTTTTTAAATAAAAAATATTTTTTTTTCTTTTAAATACAATAAACATATTTAACAAATTTTATTTTTTATTTTAAAAACAATTTTTTCGGCCACTACCCCCACGAACGGCCGAGCGGTGGCTATTTGATTCTAAGAATCGAATAGCCACCCCCACGGGCAGTTGGGCGGTGGCTATCCGATTCTCGAAATTGGATAGCCACCACTCAGTCGCCTGTAGGAGTGTCCAAGTGGCCACGGGCGGCCGAGCGGTGGCTATCCGATTCTGAGAATAAGATAACCACCACCCGAAAACCCCTACAGGGGAT
>APFE030910287.1:29123-67022 GCA_000404065.3 Pinus taeda | reverse complement strand
TATTGGTTAATTTTAAAATTATTAAATTTATGTTGAAATTTGAGATAAATATGTAAATGATTTAGTTTTATATTTTTACAACATTAATTTTTACCAAGTACATATTATTTGTCAAAGATTACTATATGGTTGTGTGAAAATGTACTCTCTTAGGTACTTGGTCATTTATATTCCTCTACATTTAGAGGGAGTTTGGAGGTGTATTAAAATTATATTAGAGATTTGTTTTATAAATTTAACAAGCTAGTTTATAAGCATCAAATTTCTATTTTTAATTCGGCATGATTTTAAGCAATTTTAAGTAGGGAGGCATTTTATATGACTACAATTTACTCAAGAGAAAGATGTGTTGCTTACCTCTATACTCAAGGTTTTACTTTTTGTTGAACAATACATGTTCTTTTCCCTTAGAGGATAAGGCATGTTTGGATTTTGCAAGCTGAGTAGTTTCCTCCATCCCATCGTTCTCAAAATTTGATATTGACATTTTTGTGCCTTGGGATTGACTAAAATCGTATTCAATAGGTTCACGAGGAGGTAATTTTCGCTTGTAATCATTAGCATGTAACCTTAGGTGTTCTTTCTCCCTCATTTCAATAATAATATAAGATTCATCTGTCCTCTTTTGAGACCAAGTTCAAGTGTTTGAACTAAGGTTCCACTCTAATTATGCCCTTTGAAACCTTGTCCAATAGAGGATAGAACCCTACCTTAGGGTTTTCTACTCAATATCTTACTAAACATGAAGGAATTAGTCCCAACCCTTTTCCCTCAACCAACTAATGGGAATCATCTTTATGAGCCCAAGATGGCATAATCTTATCTTAGGTTCCTATTTATTTTGGGTCAAAGTAACCATATTGATGAGACTTTTCCATAAATAAAATGGAAAATTAAGAAGTTTTCAATTATTTAAATGCAACATCAGCCCAATGTGATAATGATAAACCATGTTGTGCTATACTTCACAAGTAATGAACTTTTAGAATTGAAATACAACATCGTGTGAAGGAGCATCTAACTAACTCCTAAGAATTCCCCTTTGAAGATCTCTGGTTTGAACTGTGGTTTTGAGAAATTGAACCCAACTATCATAGGAAATATTAAAATATTTGGACCATCTTTCTCCATACCTAGGAACTATATTGCCTTGGAAAATGAGAATTCTATAATATTGATATTGAGACAACGAATTTCAATTTCCACACCATTAAAAGATTTAGCGAACTAAAGAGTTACATGAAGGCCTTGTCCTTGAAATCATTGGATAAATTGGAGCCATCTAGCCATAGAAAACACAACCACCACCTTAGGATTGGTCGTCAAAGTAGTGGTATTCTCTAGCTCACTTTTATTGATGTTTTCTCCCATGGTTTCAACTATAGCACTACAAATATGCACATGAGTGAATTTTATTTATTTACTTTTATAGATTATTTCCATACACAATTGCAGCTATAATTGGGATTTACTAATTAGAATGCATTTGAAAGAACTAGAAGTCATATATGGAGCTCAAAGTATTGGTAATTACTTGTTACATCCAGCTCCCTTAACCATGCTCCAATCATGACACTAAATGTGTACCCTGAATTGGCACTACACGCTACTAGATATGGTGTATAAATCTAATTAATTTTGACAATGTGGATAAAATCGACCATACTATCAAAATTGCAAATAATTATTATTTTTATTTTTTATTTTTTATCCTTGGTGCCCCAATGTTCATTATATTTTTGACTACATCTAATCTTTATAGAATTTCTAACTCATATTTGATGAAATGTTAGGGACACATGACACCCCATCACAATGAAATGTTAGGGACACATGAGACCCCATCACAACTCATCAGTGCTTCATTCTCTACAATCGTGGTCTAATACATGACACACACATCAACAAAGTATTCATCTCATGGGTAGGTTTGGCACCCTAAGGCTTAATTATGCCTGCCAAGGTGTGATAGATAGAAATCAGTAAGGCAACAATTGGTTTACTACCTTTTAGTCATGTTCATTGAATACATAATATTCTCACCCATTGGATAAGATACAAGTGGCTAGTTTTAACGATATGAATAAAAGCATTCATACCATCAAAGCTTAATATATAATCCTTGGTTCCCCTATGTTCATCATATTTCTTACTACTTCTAATCTTCATCGACATTTTGACTCATATTAAACAAACTACTAGAGACACGTGGCACCCCGTTGCAACCCACTAATGCTCCATGGCATGCCATTGTGGTTTGACACATGGAACCCATGTGGCACTATCACATCAACAAATTATTTATCTCATGGGTGGCTTTGGTGCATTGGGAATTAATTATGCTTACCAAGGTGTACCAAGTGTCAAGCTACAAGTTAATTATTGGTTCATTTCCTTTTAATCTTATCCATTGAATATCACATTATTCACATCCATTAGAAAATATGGAAAAACAATAATATTTTCCATAATAGATTAGCTTGCCTAATCCGGGAAGGGTAAGGAATGGATAAACAAAAAAGATACAAAATATAGACAGATAAGGTACAAATTAAAGATATATAATACTATAAGATAAGATGCAAAGCATAGATAAATAAGATAACATAAGATGATTATACACTAATGTCAATACAATGTGGTAGTGCTTAAGTGACTCTTATAAAAATATAATGAAAAAAGTGAGAATGTGAAGCTAACCTAAAGCATGAGGAAACAAAGTTCAATACAATATAATCAAATATAGGAAATGTAAAGTGGAATAGGTATTGAGCAATATGTCGCACAATTTTCTAGATAATATCTATATGATGTTCTAACATCCAAGGCTAACAAATTTTTTTATCATGATGTAGTAGGCTTATTTTTTGGCACAAGTGGATATATAGTGCCAATTTTGTCAATATGTACAATTAGTTCATATGATGGTCGATCGTGGTTGGTGCCACACAGAGTTACTAACCCAACTAGGTTAAGATACAAATCTACAAGAGTATATAGCATTATAAGGGTCCTCTATCAATCCACCACTGCATCTATTGCACATAGTGTTTTCATTGATGACAACAAATGTCATTGATGTCAAAGGGCATGTCCAAAACAACAACAATATCGTTCATGGGTCAAAGAAAACAATATGATAGCTGGATATATTGCATACCCCGATCAAGTGATGTCAAAGGAATCTCAAAATTATTTATTTTTTGATAAGGTTATAATGCAATGATGATCCTATAAATAATATGGTTATGTAGGCCTCATCAAGATCTTTCCAATGGTCTATCCCACTCTGAAAACTTCTTCCTGGATAAGAATTTATGGCCATTTGAAAATCAACATTAATTAGGAGTCCAAAACTATAGGGCAAAACCCCCAAAAATCCAATATGTTAAAAAGTGTGCAACTCTTGGATGAATCCATGATTCAATCAAATAGATCAATCATGTTACCACATTGAGCTCAGTTTGGGTTGTCTCAGTTAAAAAAAAAATTATAGAAGGGATTTTGGTACATAGGTACTCTCCAATTTGTCAAACTAGTAAAGTACATTTTTGTACAACGTGCCTGAAATTGTCCATTTTGTAGAACAGTGAATTTTTGTATGGCTTTTGTCTAGTTTCATATGTTTTTTTGGGTCATTTTGAGTCCAATTTGATTTTCGACCAGTGGTGAAAACTATTAGAGGTATGAAGAGTCAATATGATGTATATTTGATGATTGGAATCCCAGTTATATGTGTTGGGAGCTTATGAGGTGATTATAGTAGATGATGAGTATATGGCAGAAAAATGTGCTGAAATAAATTTTATGTTACCAAACTGATGAGTAGGTTGGAACAAAGTTTGGATAGGGTATGACAGGGTGTTGGCCATAGTATGACAACAATAGTTTGATTTTATTTGAATATTTATATTAGTTAAAGAGAAATTGGATCCAGTTTGAAAGATTTTGAAAAGAGGTGACCCATAAGAAATTGAAGAAAGAGGTGGGTGCCTTCAATAAGGTTGATGCCTCAATTAGGTTGAAGCCTAGAGCAAAGCAAAGCTTTCTCATATTTGAGGTTTGTGCCTCAATCAAGTTATAGCCTACCACTATTATCAACTTGCATGTCTTTGGGGTTGGTGCCTGTAGCAAGTCGTGCTTGCAAATCTATGTAATTAATTGAAAAAGAAGAAGAAGAAGAGTTTGTGGTTTTCTCCCATATGGGTTTCCACATAAAAGCTTATGTCTCCTTGTGTTGATGCCATGAATTCTTGATGAATTATTCTATTTATTGATATGCTACAAATGGTTATGATTCACTTCTATAAAATTATTCATTAATGAAAAGTTGTGAAATGGTAAAATATCTCACAAACTGATTCATGCCCCCCCTCTTAGTGTGATCTTCTGTCCAACAATATCAACTTCTTGAAGTGAGTATTTTTAGGCAAATGGGCATTGATGGATTTGTATTCATGTATAGCATATATGTCATAGTAGTTGTCTTGCAACAAGCCCTTGGTAACTATGCTCATAAAGCAAGAACACAGATCATTTATGGGGTATATGGGGCATTTAAGAAATAAAAACTTTGAAATTCGGTCAATTAAAAGCTGTTAAAATGATTTAATATAACAATAGAATTATTATTTTATACATTTTAATGTATTTAAAATATATGCAGTTTAGAGCATAATTTTATTGAAAATATTTATTAAAGATAAAGTTTGGAAATTGTTAAAGTGAATTTATGAAATGAAAAACTACAAGTGTGAACGAATAAAAGAGATCTCTATATGTTTGAATACTCTAACTTTTTTAATATTTTACATTTACATCACATATTTCTAGTATTTTAGATTTACATTTCATAAACAAAAAAATTATTAAAAATTATAACTTTTTATTATTGAAATAGTGGTTGAAATGCTTATTTTACATTTACAGTAGCCCAGAATGATATACCACATAATCCTTTTATTCTAAACAATTAATCATACATATAAAAAAATGTTAAATTCGAAAAAATATACATATTCAAAAATTTAAAAAACATATTTCAAAATTTATTTACCATAATCATATAATTTGAGATTAAATAGATGAAATTAAAAAATTAAAATACGCAAATATTTTATTGGTTAAAAATAATATACAGAATTCTAAAAATAGTGTTAAACAAAGATTAATTATTTAATATTGCAATAACATTACAACCATTAAGCTGCACAACCAGAACCAGAACCAGAAGCGGAAGCGGAGAGGACTATCTCTTGGATAGCGACTACATGATCAGATTCAGTGATACCCAGTTCAAGTCCAACGGCACGAAGAATCTCGAGCCGCTTTGCGGTTAACATGCACCTATCCGAATGAAAAGCGCGCAAGAGTTCACGGTATACATTTAAATTATTATGTTTTGGCACAGATTTCTGTGGACCATCCGAATCCCCGGCGATGCGGTGCTTCTTCAGTCTGGGGGCTGGCAAAGAATGCGTGCCGGAATTGTCCACAGCTCGAGTTATTGGCTTTGCTTGCGATTTTAAAGGTCCTCCCTCTGAGTTGCCAACGCGCAGCTTCCTTTTCGCTTCGCTCACTTCTGAGTTTTTTTCCTGCAAAACAAAACACAGTTGAATAATAATATTACGAAATCAAAAGTTTTAAAGAATTTATATACAGTTGAATAATAATATTACGAAATCAAAAGTTTTAAAGAATTTATATATATTAAGAAAGGGGCATATGGTCTTGATCAAGGCAAGGCCATGGATTCGAAAATAATATGATAATTCACAGTATACTAATTTTAAAATACTCCATTCCCAAAATCCACCATTGACTTAAACTCAACATTCAGAAAACGAACCGGTCGGACTAATGTCCACTTCCATTCCTGCGCCATTCGGAATGCCCAACGGGGTATGACTGGAAAGTTCCAGTGTCAGGAAAGGAGACCAACCAGCGCTCCTCCCCACGCGAAACCCTTTCCAATTCAAATTCAAATTCGAACATCGAATGAACTGGCGGGTAAATAAATTCAAAATCAAATTTCAAATTAGCCTGTCATTAATGCGTATATTGTATTGTATACCCTGGTATTTATGGGCAGTGTCATGTATGCTATGGCCATGAGCCGCGTTCTCGTCGTCGGTATTGTATGGTTTGGTTATGGAGCAGTCACCGGAAATAATTTGGTCGAGTTATTTTTTAGCCGACAAACAGAAGAGACGGGAGTCCCATGCATAATGATCCAGATGCAGAGGTGTACTTTACACAGACACTGCACAGACACTGCAGAAAAAAAAGTACTCTTAAAGACTAATAAAGGCTCTATAGCATGAGATTTATTGGTTGCCTAAGTTGTTTTGGTGTGTTGGTTTTTTTAATTATATAATAAATCTGTTATTGTCAGTGCTAATTTATGGGAGACCGAGGATCAATCTTTGTAGCTGCTTTTATAATATCAGGGTACATATACTAAGATTTTATGATTTTAGTAAGAGCTAGACTTACTTGCCTACTAACAATGGATTGGAGAATCTGGCCCTTTAGCTATCACCACAGCAGGCCAGTGTACTCAATAAGATTTGAACTACAGTCTTCCAAACTTAGCCCAAATAAACTTACAATCAAACCACTCAATAAGATTTGAACTACAGTCTTCCAAACTTAGCCCAAATAAACTTACAATCAAACCACATATCACTAGACTGCTTCAGTAGGTTGTTATATGGTCGAATCCACTTGGACACTGAGGCAGCCTTGATTTGTGGAGATGGAACTCCGTTTATTTCGAAAAGCAAATCAAATTTAACCAAAAATCTACTCCTTGATTGACAAATTTTAAATTTAAATTTAAATTCAGTAACCATGATAAATATATAAATAACGAACCATGACTTTGACGATGTAAATGCAAGAGAGATAGCCTACACTGACACACGGAGATTGCAATTATGATTCTCTCAAGTGTGTTTATGGAATTCGAGGTAGTGTCTAATCATTTTGCGGTACATTCATTACACTGACACACGGAGATTGCGATTATGATTCTCTCAAGTGTGTTCAGCGTATTATGGAATTCGACGGTATTGTCTAATCATTTTGCGGTACATTCATAAATACTGTGGCAGAGTTTTAGGTAGTTGAGTCCTTGAGGTATTGTTAAATTTAGTTGTGTGGGTTTAGTTTGAAAGGAAAACGAAAGTGTTAAAAGATGGTTAGTTCTCGAGTGTTTTAGATTCAATACTTTTTTATGCATTCTGCAAGGTATTTAATATTGTGGTGCGGAGTGATTAGATACTGACATCTAAATTCGTTTGATTAAAAATATTTTTATTTGTTATTTATTTTTTGATATCATAAAAAGGTGTGTAAATTATGAAAATCTAAATCTGAAATACTTGATTTTGCAAGTTCAGCCCTACTCACCGGAAATGAACAAACTCTAATAACATTAGATATGACTATGTTTGGGTGACATGGAAATCGTCGGATTTAAATGCTTTCAAACCCAATTCCCTCTGTACCGTCAACAATAGCATTTAATGATGCCCAGTAAAGTTGCTAATTGACCACCAAAATATTTGACAGGTAAGACAAAGATACATGGGTCTAATTTAACGGGTAATCTGTTTTTCAAATTCCAAACCCGTGGATGCCTCAGTGCTCAACATTATAAGCATGCTTATAAGGTATCCATATACAAGTCCCAATTACACAACTTAAGAAGCGTTGAGATGTACGGAACTTGTTCATGGTGTATCCATGGTGCATATCAGTGACTGCGGCGAACCGGGTTCCTTGCCCGTAAGTTAGTAAGGATCATAATTTTTTCATTAATGGTATACACATATTTTAATGATGACTAGACGCGCATACCTAATTTTCACTAGGCCTTCGGCCAACATGTCCTCTGTATTGGCATCTTCGTCTGGGAAAGCCAAAGCCAAGCCATACTCCTCTTCGTCTTCTTCATCTTTTTCTGATGATGCGGGTCTTCATATTTATATTCATTCTCCGATGATGAAGGGAGCCCGTTAGAGTCACATGAGAAGAAGGAACATTCAAACCAGAGCAAAAAATCCCATAAAATAGACTTGTGCCCATCTCCCTATTCCAAGCCTCATCCGTCTCCTCTCTCCCATGAAACACCAGTTCGGGTTTCTCAGATAAAAAAGGAGAAATTTGACAAAAAGACCAAAAACCAACACAAAAGGTCCAAGTCATTTAAGGAATATGAACCAGCAAAGGTTGTGGAAGAACACAAGGAAAAGAAGTCGTCCAAGTCCTCCAAAGGACCAGTGCATTCTTTCTCCAAAAGCTGGCAGAAAAAGAAAGAAAAAATCTGCCAATGGAGGATCGCTAGCTGATAAAAAGATGGCGGAGTTGAAAAAGATGGCGGAGTTGATCGACTATCATTGCTGAAGCAGGTAAAGATGTTAGAGAGACTTGTGAATATTACGTTGCTGAAATAAGAACTTTAAAGGGTGAAAGGGACAACCGCGGAGTAGTAAGAGCACTATCTTTAATATTTTCAGCGGGCATGAGGTTTTTGGGTGTTCAGTTCCATATCAAATTTTGTTAAATGGGTCTTTTGACATGGATCTTGAAAGCTAATGGAGCACACCCAAGTTTGAAGAGCACTGCCTTCTGATATTTTCAGCAGGTATGAGGTTTCGGGTGTTCGGTTTGGGTGTTTGGTTTTATCATCAATTTTTGATCAATGGGTTTTTCGAGATAGTATCGATCTGGGGACGACGTAGTCGTGTGTGGGAATATGGCAGAATGGCAGAGTGGAATCATCGCCAACGAACACGGGAATCCAATCACTCCCTCCGTTGTAGCCTTCAATGATAAAGAGCTCCTTATTGGAGAATCCGCTGAGAACCAAGTTGCCAGAAATCCCCGCAATACAGTTTTTGATCAATAATCATCAACTACTATCTATACGATTTTATTGGGTAGGAGAAGCATTTTGCAGCCGAGGAGATCTCTGCCATTAACAAAGATGAAGGCGATTGCTGAAGCTCATCTTGGGACTACGGTGAGGAGGGTTTTCTTGTTTTTGATAAAACCCCTCGTTTTGAACCCATATTCGAAGTTATATTAAATTTCAAAATTTCATAGATATATGCCTCGCATAGATGATATCTCCAGCATACAAAAAGTATCTTAGGGTACATGCACATCAAAAAATTCCATTACGGACAGCAAGTTGTTCCTTTCACCCTTTAAAGTTTTTATTTCAGCAACTAATTTTCACAAGTCCCTCTAACATTTTTACCTCTGCTTCAGGAATGATAGTCATCAACTCCGCCATCTTTTTATCAGCTGGCAGATTTTTTCTTTATTTTTCTGCGAGCTTTTGGAGAAAGAATGCAGTGGTCCTTTGGAGGATTTGAACTTCTTCTTTTCCTTGTGTTCTTCCACAATCTTTGCTTTCCTTGTGTTCTTCCACAATCTTTGCTGGTTCATATTCCTTAAATGACTTGGACCTTTTGTGTTGTTTTTTGGTTCCTTCGTCAAATTTCTCCTTTTTTATCTGAGAAACCCGAATTGGTGTTTCATGGGAGAGAGGAGACGGATGAGGCTTGGAATAGGGAGATGGGCACAAGTCTTTTTTATGGGATTTTTTGCTCTGGCTTGAATGTTCATTCTTCTCATGTGACTCTAACGGATGAGTATAAATATGAAGACCCTGCATCATCAGAAGAAGATGAAGAAGACGAAGAGGAGTATGGGTTGGCTTTGGCTTTGGCTTTCCCAGACGAAAATGCCAATACAGAGGACATGTTGGCCGCAGGCCTAGTGAAAATTAGGTATGCGTGTCTAGTCTCTGGACTTGAAGTGAAATGGAAAGAGCTGTGACTACGGGGAGGAAGGTTGTCATAACCGTTCCTGTATGTTTCAACGATTCTCAGAGGAAGGCAACCAAGGATGCTGGTGCCATTGCTGGATTGAATGTTATAGGAATTATCAACGACACCACTGCTGCTACTGTTGCATATGGATTGGACCGGAAAGCTAAAAGCGTTGGTGAGATAGATGTTCTGAGTTTTGACTTGGGTGGAGGTACCTTTAATGTTTCTATTTTGACAATTGAAGGCAATATTTTTGAGGTCAAGGCCACCGCTGGCAATAACAATTTGGGCGGCGAAGATTTTGATAACAGATTGGTTAACCACTTTGTTCGAGAAATTCAGACAAACTATAGAAAGGATATCAGCGGTAATGCCAGAGCCCTGGTGAGGCTGAGAAAATCGTGTGCAAGGGCGAAGAACACTGTCCGAACGATGGAAGATGTTATTGAACAGACAATCCAGCGGCTGGACCAAAACGAGCATGCGGAGCTCGATGTTGATGGTAAGATGAAGGAGCTCGAGAGTATTTTTTCAATTCCGTAAATGATGAAGATATGCCGCTGTGCTATGTGGGTATTTTTATACGGGGCAGTCCATTTTGAAGTACTTTGAATTCTCTGACAAAAGGTTCGGACATTTTACAGTTCTTTTTTTAATTATAAAAGGAAAAATGTTACTTGAAATCCTTTGTTCCCATTGTCCTTTAAACTCTACCTATATATCATTTTGAATTGCGTGACGAAATTATTGGACATTTTGCACATCGGACGGAGTGTTTGTTTTCTAATGTTAAATGCTATTTTCCATCGACTCCGATATTTAATTGTCTTACACATTAATATCATTTAAAACGTTTCTTAACATTTTGTTTAAGTGAATTTAAGCAATATCATGAACATTTGAATTCTGATCGAAGGCCTTTATGTAGAAGTTCTTGACTGTTTTTATCAATACCAAGGATCTCTCAAGTTCTTGATTGTTCTTATCAATACCAAAGGTATGGATCTCTCTAACAGAAAAATTAAGGATGTGGCATCGATCTGTCACAATACATATTTTGGCTTCAATATCGCTTCAATATACAGTCTTCTGTATATCATTTCAATATATATAGTTTTGTCTATATCGTTTTAAAAGGCTTCAGTATCGTTGAACAATATACATAGTTTTCTGTTGATGGATTCAATAATATGGTTTTCAATATTATAGTTTTCTATACGTCGTTTAAAACGATATAGTCTTTTTTTTTTTTTCCTTCTATATTTTTTTACTCTAGTTTTCCTCTTTTGAATTGTATAGTTTGCATTCTGGTGGCCATTCCGTATAATCTAGAAGTATGATAAATTTATTAAGAGTTTTCCCTCTTGCATGGTATAGTTGGGGTTCTGATGGTGATTCCGTATAATCTAGAAGTACGATAAATTTATTAAGAAAATCACTAGCAAACACATTATTGTATAATATTTTTACTACATTGTAGGGTTCTCGTTACATATGGAAAATTTCGGGTTCTGGTGGTGATTCCGTATAATCTAGAAGTACGATAAATTTATTAAGAAAATCACTAGCAAACACATTATTGTATAATATTTTTACTACATTGTAGGGTTCTCGTTACATATGGAAAATTTCTGCTGGAGATTCCGTATAATCCAGAAGTACGATAAATTTAGTAAGAAAATCACTAGCAAACACATTATTGTATAATTTTTTTTATTACATTGTAGAGTTCTGGTTATATATGGAAAATTTATTACAATATTAATAGTGGGATTATATATTGCATTTTAATATATTTTGTATTATTATGGGCGTTGTTTTATAAATGGTTTTGTTTTCTATTATGTTTGAATTTGTTTTTACAATTTTGTTTTCTATTGAATAAATGAACTTGTAGATGAGAAACATGAATATAATGAAGCTATTGATAAAGGAGAAGGTGAGTAATTAATATATAGGGGACATGATTTTAGATGAGTTTGGAGGTAATCAAGAGTTGGTGATGTATTGGAATATTTTGAATTTAGTTTTAATACATATGAATATTAATATTATAAATTCAGCTTCAATAGAATATGTTTTAAATTGGGTTTTAATATAAGTTTGACTTTTCTCTTTTAATAAACACTTTGTTATTAATAATACTTTTTGTTATACACCTTGTTATTAATAATACTTTTTGTTATAGATTTTGCTTATATTCTTTTGATTTATTGTGTATATACATTAGATTCATCTTGCAAGCTAGGTTCTCTGTAATAGTTTGTTTAACAATTTTGAATTAGAGTACATTTAGTGAATCTAAGAATGCATCTAGAGAATTTAGGAAACATATACTCACAGAACTGTAACTTTTCTTGATTACTTTGTGAATGTCCTTTTGTTCAAACTATTCTTTCTCCTTGACTTCTCTATGGATTTGAGCATTAGAAACACTTTCATATTTAACCTACATACTCCACTATCCAACACTCCTATTCCACTTCCCACAATTGTTTCATACACTAATTGTATATATTGCATACTCCACACCCTTGCACAAATAAGAAAAAAAATTGTGGTGTGTTGTCAAGGCATGGCTTAATTGCACTTCCCACCCACTTTGATAAGTGGTAGATTAATTGTGTGACATAAGTAAGACTTGGTGATAATTTTAGAATTCCACTTCCCACTAGTCTCATACATGGTCTAATAAGGGGTGAAATTAGGGAAAAAATTATTTGTGCATTTTAGTTATGGATTGATTCTACTTCCCACTAAACATCATATTAAAGCATCACAATATTTTTTTAATCATGCTTTATATAATTGAAAAAGTAAAACATGGATTAAGAAATAGGAGAGTTACTTTGATTGATATGATTCATTGGTATAAAGAGAACGCAAGAATATGCTAGCATATTTAATTCTAGGCCATTTAATCAAGATATTAAATAATAGATGAATTAATTTGCCAATTTCTAAAAGGTTTCATTAGGGTGACGTCTATTTTAGTAATTTCTTTTGTCAAAACTTTATTTACAAATTTATTTAACGATTCTACTTTCCTTGCATTTTATTAGGTTGTCAAAGAAGGATTATTGGAAACCATTTTACCTTTAACCCTTATTAGTTTTCTTTGGACTAACACAATTTTAATTTTTACCTTTTGAAAATAAAATATTAATTTTTTTGATCAAACACAAAAAAATATAAAAACTCTATTGAATATGAAGCCCATTAATAATTCTATTGAACACTAAGCTCATAGTCTTATTACTACTTTCCAAAATGAAATGCCAATTGTATAATTGCCTCATGGATATATTACATGTATGTTGTCTATAATAGTTGGGGTTTTTGGTGATATGTATAACCACCTTAGTGATACCTTGTATAATGTTGGCTATAGTTGGGTATGAGCATCTAGTTACTTCATTTTATTCTCCCCTTTTTAGTTCATCTTTGAGTGGATGCAACACCATCACTAAGATTTGGTGTTCAATATCACCACCCAATGCCAAGGTTCTATCCCCTCTTACTCCATTCCTTTGTAGAGAGTTTTTAGTAGCAAAAATGAACATTCACATTTGAATTTAGATAGGGATTCTAGAGGCATCCAAGTAGTGGGACTAGGATTATTATATGTCCAATGTTCGATAGAGTCTCTAGAACTAAAGCGGAAGATGCACGAGGACCAAAGGTTGTAAGAGCAAATCTCACCATAGCCTCGAGTAGGCATAATATAATAAAGATTAAAGGGTAATCCTATTTTTAGGAAAGAAGATTTAATTAAATGGGTTTCAGATTGGCCACTTGAAACTATTTTCTATTACACAAAAACTAATCCCATTACATCATGGTAAGAATTAGTGTAGTTACAGATTTCAACAAAATCACCTTCAACATCATATATTTGTTCAACGACCAATATGAAAGAGTAAAGTCCATAATGTTTTTCTCAACTTAGAATCCCTATCGCTTGTTACATTTAATTCACATGGTCTATGATTTCAAAACATTGTAAAGAAAAATTGAAGTAAGACATTGACAACACTTAATAGACATAAAGGTGTATGCATAAATATGGGGTTACACTTTTGGGTGAACTTTGATAATGAAATTTCAAAATTTTACTCTTTTATCGAATTGAAGTCCTCAAAATTCATATAAGCATTCTGAATTTTGATTCAGAGTAAAATGACAATTTGGGGAGAATTATGTTGTTGTCCTAATGATATTTTTTGCAAAATGTTTGTGTTGTATAATTTGTCAATTTTCCATTAAATGAAATGCTTGTTCTTGAAAATTTTTATATATCTTAAGAAGTATGTGTGTGTTCACATAATATAACTTGATCTAATATATATATATATATAATATATATATATATGAAAGCATTATCTATCTAGATAATTGAGTTTTTTTCATATTAATTTATTTTAAATAAATGAAAAACTATTTTTTAATTACTTTTTGAAGTTGGTGAAATAATATTTCAATTGCATTTCCCATACACATGGTCATGTAAGTTTCTTTTCAACTATTTAAATAAATTGAAAAACCAAGAATACCTCTTTGAAGCGGACTTGTAAACTAATATAGTGATACTTTTTGAAATATTTTTGTTGTGTATATTTTATGTTATTGATTTTTCATTCAGCGTCTTTGAAACTGTCTGAAAATATTTCAAACATTTTGCTTAAAAGAACTTAGATGAAAAATATTATATGAATTTGAAAATGTCAAAGTGATATGCGATGGGATAGAGGATTCTTTCATGAATCAAACACGATCAACTTCGCCACTTAAGGACAAATTCTGCTCTAAGTCTCTTAGGGTATAAAATGTTGAAGAGAAATCTGCAAAATGGGTGCTAAAATTGTGGGTTTTAAGACCTTAGAAGCTTTTGATTGAGCACTTAAAATGCTTGATGAAGCACTTAAATTATAAATTCAAATAGTTCGAGCAAGGGTTTAAGAAAACTTCGATAGAGCCTTTCTAAAATTAAAATTTTCCAAACTTCAAAGAGGTTTAATTTTTAATAGGATCTTTATGTGAACCCCATAGATTTAGAATCAAGAAATATTTAAAATTTAATCCCTTGATAATTTAACCAAATTGATATGATATTATTTTACTTAAAATGTAAATTCAATTAAATCTAGGTTATGAATATTTATGAGAGACCGAGGATCAATCTTTGTAGCTGCGTCTATAACACCAAGGGTACATCCAACTACCTGCAAGTCGATATACTAAGATCCTATGATTTTAGCAAGAGCTATACTCACGTGCCTACCAACACTAGATTGGGGAATCTGGCCTTTTAACTATCACCACAGCTCAATAAGATTTGAACTGCAGTCTTCTAGGCTTCGCCCAAAAAAACTTACTGTCAAACCACACATCACTTGTTATATCGTGGAATCCACTTAGACACTGAGACAGGGATCTCAGCCCTGATTTGTGGAAATAGAACTCCGTTTATTTCGAAAAGCAAATCAAATTTAACAAAAAATCTACTACTTGATTGACAAATTTTAAATTTAAAAATTTAAATTTAATAACTATAATAAATATATAAATAACGAACCATGACTTGACGATGTAGATGCAAGAGAGAGAGCCTACACTGACACACGGAGATTGCAATTATGATTCTCTAGAAATTTAAATTTAGTAACTATGATAAATATATAAATAACGAACCATGACTTGACGATGTAAATGCAAGAGAGAGAGCCTACAGTGACACACGGAGATTGCAATTATGATTCTCTCAAGTGTGTTTATGGGATTCGACGTAGTGTCTAATCATTTTGCGGTACATTCATTACACTGACACACAGAGATTGCAATATGATTCTCCCAAGTGTGTTTATGGAATTCGACGGTAGTGTCTAATCATTTTGCGGTACATTCATGACACTGACACACGGAGATTGCGATTATGATTCTCAAGTGTGTTCCGCGTATTATGGAATTCGACGGTAGTGTCTAATCATTTTGCGGTACATTCATAAATACTGTGCCAGTGTTAAAGGTCGTTGAGTCCATGAGGTATTGTTAAATTGAGTTGTGTGGGTTTAGTTTGAAAGGAAAAAAGAAAGTGTTAAAAGATGGTTAGTTCTCGAGTGTTTTAGATTCAATACTTTTTTATGCATTCTGCAAGGTATTTAATATTGTGGTGCGGAGTGATTAGATACTGACATCTAAATTTGTTTGATTACAAATATTTTTATTTGTTATTTATTTTTTGATATCATAAAAATGTGTGTAAATTATGAAAATCTAAATATGAAATACTTGATTTTGCAAGTTCAGCCCTATTCACCGGAAATGAACAAACTCTAATAACATTAGATATGACATGGAAATCGTCGGATTTAAATGCTTTCAAACCCAATTCCCTCTGTACCGTCAACAATAGCATTTAATGATGCCCAGTAAAGTTGCTCATTGACCACCAAAATATTTGACAGGTAAACAAATATACATGGGTCCAATTTAACGGGTAATCTGTTTTTCAAATTCCAAACCCGCGGATGCCTCAGTGCTCACCATTATAAGCATGCTTAGAAGGTATCCATATACAAGTCCCAATTACACAACTTAAGAAGCGTTGAGATGTACGGAACTTGTTCATGGCGGATCCATGGTGCATATCAGTGACTGCGGCGAACCGGGTTCCTCGCCGGTCAGTTAGTAAGGATCATAATTTCTTCATTAATGGTATACACCTATTTTAATGATGACTTTCTTTAGTAGCAAGATGAAGAGATAATATTTATTTTAGGTGGAAGAAAATTAATGGTGAATAAACACAGTAAGACCAACATAATCATAAGCTGGGCACGAGTCCAAGAAAATCGAACGCCCGTCCCAACGATGATCAGGCCCATTATGAACAAGTGTGCCGACTGTGCAATGCAACGATGTGGTGGTACGTTCTCTTAAATTCTCTCCAGAGTCGACCGTGCAATGAAGCGATGTGGTGGTACCTTCTCTTAAATTCTCTCCAGAGTCGACTGTGCAATGAAACGATGTGGTGGTACCTTCTCTGAAATTCTCTCAAGACAGGCCTGCTAAAAGATGGGCCTACCTATCTACATTCGCTTGCTTGAAGATTTCAAAGTTCGTTTCAACATTACTTTTCGAAATATTTAATGTGCAAGAGGTGTATCGAAATTTTGAACGTTTGTTTTAGTTGAAGTTTTTCTTTCTGGCAATTGCCTGTGTGAGCCATGCTGATTTAGCAGATGAATGGAAAGGGCGAGGGGCCGGCGATCGGTATCGATCTGGGGACGAAGTACTCGTGTGTGGGAGTATGGCAGAATGGCAGAGTGGAGATCATCGCCAACGAACACGGGAATCCAATCACTCCCTCCGTTGTAGCCTTCAATGATAAAGAGCTCCTTATTGGAGAATCCGCTGATAACCAAGTTGTCAGAAATCCCCACAATACAATTTTTGGTCAGTAATCATCAACTACTATCTATACGATTTTATTTGTTACATTCTTCCTCTTTCCGTCAGAATTGAATATGTTTTTGCGGCCTTTACTCCGATAATTTCATACTGAACTGTTTTGTTAACATATGGCAGATGCAAAGCGGTTCATTGGAAGGAAGTTCTCTGATGCGTGCGTTCAGAGCAATGTGGGGCTATGGCCTTTCAATGTCATTCCAGGAGCTGGTCATAAGCCCATCATCGTTGTGACATACAAAGGGGAGGAGAAGCATTTTGCAGCCGAGGAGATCACTGCCATGGTTTTAACAAAGATGAAGGCGATTGCCGAAGCTCATGTTGGGACTACGGTGAGGAGGGTTTTCTTGTTTTGATAAAACCCCTAGTTTTGAACCCATATTCGAAATTATATTAAATTTCAAATTTCATAGATATATGCCTCGCATAGATGATATCTCCAGCATACAAAAAGTATCTTACCATTGAGGAGGGTACATGCACATCAAAAAATTCCATTACAGACAGCAAAAGAGTTTCGAACTTGGGTGTGCTACATCGATTTTCAAAAGTTACTGTCTCGAAAAACCCGTTGATCAAAAAATGATGATAAAACCAAACACCCGAAAACCTCATACCTTCTGAAGGCAGTGCTCTTCAAACTTGGGTGTGATCCATTAGCTTTCAAGATCTATGTCAAAAGACCCATTTAACAAAAATTGATATAAAACTGAACACCCAAAAACCTCATGCCCCGTTGAAAATATGAAAGATAGTGCTCTTACTACTCCGAACTGCGGTTGTCCCTTTCACCCTTTAAAGTTCTTATTTCAGCAACGTAATTTCCACAAATCTCTCTAACATCTTTACCTGCTTCAGCAATGATAGCCATCAACTCCGCCATCTTTTTATCAGCTAGCGATCCTCCATTGGCAGATTTTTCTTTATTTTTCTGCGAGCTTTTGGAGGAAGAATGCACTTGTCCTTTGAGGACTTGGACTTCTTCTTTTCCTTGTGTTCGTCTACAATCTTTGCTGGTTCCTATTCCTTAGATGACTTGGACCTTTTGTGTTGTTTTTTGGTCCCTTCGAGTTTGTCCTTTTTTATCTGAGAAACCCGAACTGGTGTTTCATGGGAGAGAGGAGACGGGTGAGGCTTGGAATAGGGATGGTCACAAGTCTTTTTTATGGGATTTTTTGCTCTGGCTTGAATGTTCCTTCTTCTCCTGTGACTCTTAACGGGGTCTCTTCATCCTCGGAGGATGAGTATAAATATAAAGGCCCCGCATCATCATCAGAAGATGATGAAAACGAAGAGGAGTATGGCTTGGCTTTGGATTTGGCTTTCCCAGACGAAGATGCCAATACAGAGGACATGTTGGCCGCAGGCCTAGTGCGTCTAGTCTCTGGACTTGAAGTGAAATGGAAAGAGCTGTGACTACGGTGAGGAAGGTTGTCATAACCGTTCCTCCATGTTTCAACGATTCTCAGAGGAAGGCAACCAAGGATGCTGGTGTCATTGCTGGATTGAATGTTATAGGAATTATCGACGAGACCAGTGCTGCTACTGTTGCAATATCATGAACATTTGAATTCTGATCAAAGGCCTTTATGTTTAAGTTCTTGACTGTTATTATCAATACCAAGGATCTCTCAAGTTCCTGATTGTTCTTATCAATACCAAAGATATGGATCTCTCTAACCGAAAAATTAAGGATGTGGCATCGATCTATCACAATACATATTTTGGCTTCAATATCGTTTCAATATACATAGTCTTCTGTATATCATTTCAATGTATATAGTTTTGTCTATATCATTTTAAAAGGCTTCAGTATCGTTGAACAATATACATAGTTTTCTGTCGATGGATTCAATAATATAGTTTTCTATACATCGTTCGTTTATAACGATATAGTTTTTTAGTATTTTATTTTTATTTTTTTACATTATAGTTTTCTTTTGCATCACATAGTTTTCCTCTCTTGAATTGTTTAGTTTGCATTCTGGTGGCGATTCCTTATAATATAGAAGTACGATAAATTTATTAAGAAAATCACTAGCAAACACATTATTGTATAATTTTTTTATTACATTGTAGTAGAGTTCTCGTTACATATGAAAATTTATTACAATATTAATAGTGGCATTATATATTGCATTTTAATATATTTTGTATTATTATGGGGTTGTTTTATATATGGTTTTGTTTTCCATTATGTTTGAATTGATTTTTACATTTTTGTTTTCTATTTTATTTTCTATTAAATAAATGGACTTGTAGATGAGAAACATGAATATAATGAAGTTATTGATAAAAGAGAAAGGTGAGTCATTAATATATAGGGGACATGATTTTAGATGAGTTTGGAGGAAATCCAGAGTTGATGTATTGAAGTATTTTGAATTTAGTTTTAATACATATGAATACTAATATATAAATTCAGCTTCAATAGAATATGTTTTAAATTGGGTTTTAATATAAGTTTGACTTTTCTCTTTCAATAAACACCTTGTTATTAATAATACTTTTTGTTGTAGACTTTGTTTATATTCTTTTGATTTATTGTGTATATACATTAGATTCATCTTGCAAGCTAGGTTCTTTGTAATAGTTTGTTTAACAATTTTGAACTAAAGAGTACATTTAGTGAATCT
Organism: Pinus taeda; assembly: GCA_000404065.3. Classification (NCBI taxonomy): domain Eukaryota; kingdom Viridiplantae; phylum Streptophyta; class Pinopsida; order Pinales; family Pinaceae; genus Pinus; species Pinus taeda. The sequence continues at coordinate 47,074 of APFE030910287.1, read as the reverse complement.
AAGAATGCATCTAGAGAATTTAGGAAACATATACTCACAAAACTTTAACTTTTCTTGATTACTTGGTGAATGTCTTTGGTGAATGTCTTTTCGTTCAAACTATGCTTTCTCCTTGACTTCCCTATGGATTTGAGCATTTGAAACACTTTCATATTCAACCTAGATACTACAGTGTCCAACACTCATATTCCACTTCCCACAATTGTTTTATACACTAATTGTATATATTGAATACTCCACACCCTTGCACAAATAAGAAAAAATTGTGTTGTCAAGGCATGGCCTCATTCTACTTCCCACTTGCTCAGTGATTCCACTTCCCAATCGTGACAAGTGGTAGATTAATTGTGTGACATAAATAAGACTTGGTGATAATTTTAGAATTCCACTTCCCACTAGTCTCATACATGGTCTCATAAGGGGTGAAATTAGGGAAAAAATTATTTGTGCATTTTAGTTATGGGTTGATTCTACTTCCCACTAAACATCATATTAAAGCATCACAATATTTTTTAATCATGCTTTATATAATTGAAAAAGTAAAACATGGATTAAGAAATAAAAGAGTTAATTTGATTGATATGATTCATTGGTATAAAGAGAATGCATATTTCATTCTAGGTCATTTAATCAAGATTTAAATAATAGATGAATTAATTTGCCAATTTCTACAAGGTTTCATTAGGGTGATGCCTATCTTAGTATTTTCCTTTGTCAAAACTTTATTTACAAATTTACTTGAAGATTCTACTTTCCTTGCATTTTATTAGGTTGTCAAAGAAGGATTATTGGAAACCATTTTCCCTTTTAACCCCTATTAGTTTTCTTTTGACTAACAATTTTAATTTTTACCTTTTGAAAATAGAATATTATTTTTTTTGATAAAACACAAAAAATATAAAAACTTTATTGAATACGAAGCCCATTAATAATTTTATTAAACAATAAGCTCAGTCTTATTACTACTTTCCAAAATGAAATGCCAATTGTATGACTGCCCCATGGATATATTACATGTATGTTGTCTATGATAGTTGGGGTTTTTGGTGATATGTATAACCACCTTAGTGATACCTTGTATAATGTTGGCTATGGTTGGGTATGAGCTTCTAGTTACTTCATTTTATTCTCCCCTTTTTGGTTCATTTTTGAGTGGATGTAACACCATCATTAAGATTTGGTGTTTAGTATCACCATCCAATGCCAAGGTTCAATCCCCTCTTGCTCCATTCCTTTGTAGAGTTTTTAGTAGCGAAAATGAGCATTCACATTTGAATTCAAATAGGGATTCCAAAGGTATCCAAGTAGTGGGACTAGGATTATTATATGTCGAATGCTTGATCGAGTCTCTAGAACTGAAGTAGAAGATGCAGGAGGACCAAAGGTCGTAAGAGCCAATCTCACCATAGCCTCGAGTAGGCATAATATAATAAAGATTAAAGGGTAATCCTATTTTTAGGAAAGAAGATTTAATTAAATGGGTCTTAGATTGGCCACTGGAAACTATTTTCTATTACACAAAAACTAATCCCATTACATCATGGTAAGAATTAGTGTAGGTTACAGAGTTCAACAAAATCACCTTCAACATCATATATTTGTTCAACTACCAATATGAAAGAATAGAGTCCATAATGTTTTTCTCAACTTAGAGACCCTATCGCTTGTTACATTTAATTCACACGGTCTATGATTTCAAAACATTGTAAAGAAAAATTGAAGTAAGACATTGACAAAACTTAATAGACATAAAGGTGTATGCATAAAGATGGGGTTACACTTTTGGGTCAACTTTGATAATGAAATTACAAAATTTTACTTTTTTATCGAATTGAAGTCCTCAAAATTCTTATAAGTATTCTGAATTTTGATTCAGAGTAAAATGACAATTTGGGGAGAATTATGTTGTTGTCCTAATTATATTTTTTAGCAAAATGTTTGTGTCGTATAATTTGTCAATTTTCCATTAAATGAAATGCTTGTCTTTGAAAAATTTTATACATCTTAAGAAGTATGTGTGTGTTCAATAATATAACTTGATCTAAAATGTATTTTTAATATATAAATATAATATATATAATATATATGAGCATATCTATCTAGATAATTGAGTTTTCATATTAATATATTTTAATGAAGAAATATTTTTTTAATTACTTTTTGAAATTGGTGAAACAATATTTCAATTGCATTTTGTAGACACATGTTCATGTAAGTGTTTTTTTCAACTATTTAAATAAATTGAAAAACCAAGAATATCTTTTTGAAGCGGACTTGTAAACTAATATAGTGATACTTTTTAAAATATTTTCGTTGTGTATATTTTATGTTATTGATTTTTTATTCAGCCTCTTTGAAACTGTTTAAAAATATTTCAAACACTTTGTTTAAAAGAAATTAGATGAAAAATATTATATGAATTTGAAAATGTCAAATTGATATGCGATTGGATAGAGGATTCCTTTACAAATCCAACATGATCAACTTCGCCACTTAAGGACAAATTCTGTCCTAAGTCTGTTAGGGTATAAAATGTCGAAGAGAAATCTGCAAAAGGGGTGCTAAAATTGTGGGTTTTAAGACCATAAAAGCTTGGTTGAGCACTTAAAACGCTTGATGAAGCACTTAAATTATAAATTCAAATAGCTCGAGCAAGGGTTTAAGAAAACCTCGATCGAGCCTTTATAAAATTAAAGTTTTCCAAACTTAAAGGAGGTTTTATTTTTAATAGGATCTTTATGTGAACCTTGTAGATTTAGAATGAAGAAATATCTAAAATGTAATCCCTTAATAATTTAACCAAGTTGATACGATATTATTTTACTTAAAATGTAAATTCAACAGGATCTAGGTTATGAATATTATTCTTATTATTTTTATGTTATTAATAAATACCATGCGTCAATTTAATAAAAGCATGAAAAAGTTACACACATATTTCATATTGGATTGTAAAAAGTGCAACAAGTGTTTATATATATAATTTTATATATATAATGATTAAGCTCTTGAGATAACCTCAAAAGAAATAAATCAAATCAAAATTATTTATGATTTATATTTTGACAACTTTTAAAATTGAATAACACTTATTTCAATAATAAGGAATGGATTGAAATATTTGAATAGCTAAGTAAATCTAGGAAAGTTGATAATATTATATAAAATTATAGAAATGTTATTTTCTATTTTTTTTCACTTGTGTTAAATTTCAATATGATTGACTTATATCATGTTATGACTAAACTATTGTAGACAATTTAAAAAAAATAGTATTGAATAAAATTGATTTGTTGTTTACACTTAACATATTTTAAAATTGAATAAAACTTATTTCAAATAATTTATTTTTAAAATTGAATTGTAATAAAAAACACACTAATTACACTAAAAAACATTTTCTACAAGTCATTACGAAACATATTTGTAATTCTTTTCATGCTCAATACTAAATTGATACATAATATATTTTTATTCATTTTAAGTATTAAAGTGATTTATATCATAGTAAGATTGTACTCATATCATGTTATGACTAAGCTTTTGTAGATGACCTCAAAATAAATAAAATTGAATAAAACTTATTTGTTGTTTATAAGGCATATTTTAAAATTGAACAAAATTTATTTCAATTCTATTTGTGTTTTTTAATTGAACCTTGAGATAAGGAATTGATTGAAATATAATTAAAAGAGTTGGTCATGCAATAGTATATGGGTGACTTTAGAATTCAAATAATTTATTTTTAAAATCATTATAATAACATATATGTTGATTGCACTAAAATACACTTTCTACAAGCCAATATGAAGCATATTTGTAATTCTTTCCATGCTCAATATTAAATTGATACACAATATATTAGTTCATTTAAGTATTAAAGTGACTTGCATCATAGTAAGATTGTACTTATATAATGTTATGACTAAGATTTTGTAGATGACTTTAAGGAAATAAAATTGAATACACTTTATTTGTTATTTACTAGGCATCTTTTAAAATTGAATAAAACTTATTTCAATTTCATTTGTATTTTTTAATTGAACTTTGAGATAGCCATGTAAATTTAAGAAAGTTCATATTTAATTATATATAGAACTATAGAAACATATATCATTAATTGTTTCATAGTATATTAAATTCCAATACATATGACTTAATTATCATGTTAAGACTAAGCTCTTGTAGATGACCTTAACAAAAATAAAATTGAATAAAAACTTATTTGTTATTTACCCTACATCTTTCAAAATTGAATTTAAAACTTATTTCAATCCTATTTGTTTTTTAATTTAACCATTATGCATTTTAGTTCATTTTAAATATCGAAGTGACTTGCATCATAGTGAGATTGTACTTATTTTCTTAGTCTGTAAAACTAGAAATCGAAATTGTTATATTTTTTTAATAAAAGTTATATTGTATAGAAATGATTTTAAACTAGAAAAATAATTAACAGATCCATAAAGGGAAATTTAATGAACATCCATAAACAAAATCAATAAAATTCCATAAATTAGAATAATGAATCTATCAATAAACTGTCCATATCAAAATATATACAGATTACAAATGTTATGTGAACATCAAAAAACTGAAATGATAAGCATCCATAAATTGAAATAATGTTCATGTACTTTTATAAACTATCCATGTGTGAAATATACAAAGTTTGTATCACGTGTGAATGTGACCAATGAAATGGGCTTGAAAATATACAAACTATCCACTTTAAGTACCACCAGAACTCTTATGTGAATTCCATTGCGCAAAGTAATTGTCCATAATCATGTATTAGAATATACCACATTCAAATTCAAATTAATTAGATCATTATTTGTAAATAGTAAACAAATTGGAAATAAAATATTTTGAGCTACATTAAATTACATATATGAATCTGTTGACCTCACTTGAGTCCAAATTCAAGTCATCTAGGATGGGGGTCTAATTAATGGGTTTGGTGCTCCCTTGTCTATGGCTTAGAGATTGGGCTTGCATCGATGGAGCCTCTATATCAAACATCCTACTGATGCATCCACATAAATGCAACATTGCCAACACTTTGCATATCCAGGTCTGTGCACACAATGGAAAAGACAAATTATAATTAGTCTACGAATTAATTAGAATATGTGTAACTTTAAAAAAAAATGTCGAAATCTTAGGAATAAAAAAGTTTACCTCCACTATTGGTTCATGTGGTTGTACATAGTGAATCTCCCCCAAATGAGTGTTATGAGTTGGAGGTGGAGGAGAATGCATGGAAAGATGCATTGGTGGAGGTTGGTTTAGCTGATCAACTTCCCCCTTGGATGGCTTCATAACCTCATTCATGTAGTTGGGTTGTGTCTACATGTTATCATGAACTTATTAATATAAATGCAATCTAATAAGAACTAAATCAATATAAATAATTATGTATAATTTTATGGTAAGAGTCAAAATTTTCATATATATGTTCCATGTCAGTGTCAAATGGGTCTTGCACCCTACGAGTGTCACAGATGGCATCATGACACATACATGCATATAACAAAAACTAGTCAACGAGTAAACTCATGAGATATGAATCATCATATAATGGCACTGGAAGGTCATGAGGAAATGGTGGTGCTATGCTTATCTCTCCATGAAATGTGACATACGCACTGGCTAATTTCATCTGCATGCTATCTACAATGGTATTCTTGGTCTTAGCGTCGAGTTGCAATGACTCCTCTAGCTCTGTTAACAATGATGTTTGCATGCTCACTCGCTAATGTCGTCTACATGCTATCTGTAATGGTATTCCTAGTCTTAGCATTGAGTTACAAAGACTCCTCTAGCTCCATCAACAATACCACACTCCGAGATGGTAGTGGAAACAATCTCAGAGGTGGTGGTACATGCCTAGGGCCCCTACGAGCTTCGTCATGATCATAGGTACGTTGCAAGATGGGTCCATAAAACTTAGATCCAGTGCTAGTGTCATCCGACTTCATATGTAGCACAAACTTTGCATATATATTCTTTTCAAAGTAAAGGGGTACCTCGTCATGGTGGGGGAATTGGCCCCAAGCTCCAACGAATCAATCATAAACAAAAGGGGCCGTATCAACATTTTTAAAATATTTGAGTGGAATCAAACCTCGATGTCTAGCACGACGCTCTAGAGGGATTTTGGATAACTCCCCAAAAACATCAATGTCTTTGGTGGTGCTTTTCACCACTTCTCAAGTATGTGGGCCTCTGACATCCTACCTTCTAATCCTTTGTATGGAATGTAGGAGGCGGCTTTGTGGGCCTACCCTATGGTATGTCTCGATCAACCTATTGATATTATCTAGCATCAAAGACAAACTATGCCCATTAGGTGAACTAGCACATATTTTACTCAACTCTTGTGTGATCCATGTATGCTAGGCCACAACATCTTCCAGTATGATATTGGCTATATCATCGTCCCACAAAGGGATCAACATTGCATTGTGAACCCCAAGTTCACTTTGTTTAGGGACTGTAAATCATATATATATTAAATTCAAACACAACAATTGAAGACGACTTAAAAATTAAAGACAATTTCAAGGCATAAACACAAAGTTTAAAGAGGATTTAAAAATGCACTTGTAGAAGGTGAAGATGGTCCACTATATGTAACATGATTGTCAACAAATATAGAAACATTGCCTCTGACACTTCGATTGCTGTCGGTGCCAACATGTATGAGTGGGACACACACTTTGCTTGGGCTACGTGATCTATCATGAGACTAACCATGTATAGTAGACCCCCCCACACTCCGACAACTTGCGGTTGGAGGGCGTATAAGAGATGGCTTTGCATATTACATATAATACATATAAACTAATCCAAGAAAAAAGTTGACTAAACTATTACATATAATACATATAAACCAATTCAAGAAAAAATTGTTGATTTGGAAAGAATGTTGATAAGAAATGCATTCCTAAACTTAAGTAGAATAATCTAGCCTGATGTCCTAAAATTTAGAGTCCCTCTTTTATAATTTATCAATCAAAGTATTGAGTTCCATGTAAACACAATGAAAGAAGTGATCAAATTTACTTTCACGCTTTTTCCCATTTCTAAATAATGCATTTTATTCAAAGAGCATAAATATGTAAATATATAGGTAAAAAATTGAAATAAACATATTTTCAAAACTAGTAAAATTTCATGCCAAACAATACTCCATCGAACTATAAGGCCTTATAATGTTTGAATTTGATACATGACATGTACTAGGTGCAAGCACATAAAGGCAATATTTTTGGAACAACACATTACATAATAAAATAATATGGTACAAATTAAAAAGGAGTCAAAATGTTTTTATTCGCTTTAAATGCACTTTTAATTATGGAGTTAATGTATCTATCAATGATGCATTGGTGAAACTTTAACACACGGATATATATGTGTTTGTGTGTGGGGGTTATGTTAAATACTATAATTATGCTACATGTTACATTATATCATGTTATACATAATTTATAGTTATTTATAATCATGTTACATAGTTAATATATATATAGTTAACCTAACACAACGCTAATATATATTTCGTTGTGTTATGTTAAATAGTTATAAAACTATGTTACATTATATGTTATATATAATATTATATATATTAGTTATCTGATGTTATAAGTTATAAATAGTTAAACATTATAGAGTTATGTTATGAATCATAAGTTATAATTACATGTTAACTTATAAATTATAATATTAGTGTTCCTCTCTTTAAATATATATATATATATATATAATACTTATATATTAACATTTTTAGACTTTTAAAACTTAAGATAATATTTACTTAATTATTAATTTTTTAAGACTAAGTTAAGTTATAATTATATTAAATAATTATTAGAAAAAAATAATTTAAATTTAAATTTAATTACAAATTTAAATTAAATTCTGTTTGATAATAGATATACCATAAAATTCATATATTATGTCAATTTTAAGCTTATAATTTGTTTATTTACTTGTTATAGCTTGGTTGTTTTATGTTTTAGAATTTTTTTGGACATATTTTTTGTCAAATTTGTTCAAAACTTAAAAGACATTAAATAATAAAACATCAAAATATTTAGAAAATTTATTTCACTAAATTCCTAAGAAAAAACTTCGAAACATAAAATAATTAGAAAATAAAGTTTTTAACATTCAAAATATAAAAAAAAATCATAATAAGCATGCTAACAGGGCAATTATTGAAAACTTTTAAAATAAAATGAAAAAAAAAAAAAACTTAAATTATCTAGTTTTTTTTTTTAATGATATTTTTGTGGTTTTTTAAGTAGTTGTTGTTGTTGTTGTTTTTTTTTTATGCTATGTTCTTCAGTTTTCAAGGATTTCTTGGTGGGTTTTTTTTGTGGTTTTCATAGCTTTTGTATGGTGGGTTTTCATTTCAATTTTTTTTTTGTAAGAAAAAGTAATTAAAATAGAGAAAAAAAATGATAGGGAACCTACCTTGACCTCTAGATAGCGGTTGGTTTGATCTTTGGAGACATTGGTGGGGTCATTGCTCCATTTTCCAAATGACTGGTCAAGCAACTAAACGCCTCAGTCGAGTTGTTGACTGCCTTGCGGTTTGTAAAAAATGGCTTGGTAGACCGCGGTCGCATATTTTAATGCGAAACAGAGGCTCGATCAAGCTCTTATGTAACTCGAGTTATAAGAAGCTCAATCGAGGGTTTGTTTAAATGTTCGATTGACCTATCTCTAAGCCCTTCAATAGATTGATCGAGCACTTAAAATGATCTAGATTTAAAGAGAAATGCAACAAATTACATAGATAACAAAAAATATAGAGATGCAACATTAATAATACATCGTTTTATTAATGTAAAACACTGAAATATGCTTACAAACAGAAATGGAAATAAACTAGCGAGGGCGATGGTAGCTTATCTATCAAAAGAGATGTGGCGGCTATATGCCTTTGAAATGTTTTACAATGAGGCTCGAAGGCCTATTTATTGTTGAGAAACAATGGAAAACCCTAAACACCCAAAACCCTAACCCTAGGAGATGAAGCGCCAAACTATGGGCCCTGTTTTGGGTAAATTGGTACATCAACTTCCTGAGGTCGTAACTTTGGCATACGATCTCCGTTTGACGTGCATAATACTTTGTTAGAAAGATTTATCCAAGGAATACAACTTTGTGAAGAGAAAAATTGGTCCATGGACCCATGTTGCTCCCAGTTTTCTCAAAAAACATCGTTTAAGGCCTCAAAACAGCTCCGGAAGTTCAATTCCTGAAAAATTGCTAAAAATATTAAATTGTGCTACAGATAAGAAAACTGAAAAAACTAAAAGAGAAATTTGTGGGGGTCCAAGTGAGATAGGTGGGTGACCACCAACATCCACCTGGATCATTCCTCCCCCCTTAGGAAGCAATGGTCCCCATTGCATTGAGTTCCTCCATGAGATGAGGAAACTTCTCCTGAACTTGGTCCCTAGTGAATTGTTCTGCAACCTATGATGTGTCCAGTGATGGTGGGAAGCTTGGCGAGGGCGGTCCACATTGAACACTCGGTGCATGCGAAGGAATGGGGGAATTATATGCTCCAAAGCATTGTTTCCCACAACCTTGTCACTGGTGTAAGGACCATATTGGAGTGGTCTGAGCTTCTGATGGGCTCTTGTAAGGCGTTCTTTCTACAAATGCAACCAGACTTTGTTGCCCACTTGAAACTTGTGTGGTACCTCATGCTGATCATCTTGCTGTTTGTACTTGGCACTTTCCCTAATGGAGTGACGATATATCGACCTGTTGGGTAGAGGTGCTCTAGGAGTCAAATCGAATGAATGCTTGACCTGACAGTGCAACGGTACCCTTGTGGGTGAGGAGAAGATGTTCCTGTATTCTTTCATGACTGTATCCCTCTACTATTGCTGCTGTGTGGAGGAAACCTTTGCGAGGGTCACGGATGTGGCGACAATCTTCCCCTTACTTTGGGAGTGAACCAGACAAAAAATGAATTTCCTAGTCTGGGAGATGAGCTTGTTGCATTTCTTAGCAGTGGTTAAATAGGTGGCGATAGGTGGGGCTACTTCCGGTACCCTGTATAATGAATTACCCAAAGAAATAATAACATCGCGAGGCCTTGAATCATACACATCATGTTGCCTCCATAAATGTGGTTGGCCTAATGATACATCACAAACATTAAGAGGTGCAACATCACACAATACCTCATCTGTGAAGGGCTTGATGTTGTAGGGAAGGCGACACTGCTGGTGGACTCAGAGATCTCGTCTTTGGTGAAACCACTTGATACTATATGGTTGTGGGTGTGGTGTAGGCGGTAGGCCCAACTGCTTCATGACCTTTGCTGAAATAAGGTTCTTTTGGCTCTCACTGTCAACAATGAATTGCAGCGACGAACCCTTCCCCCACATCTGTGAGTGGAAAAGACGCTCCCCCTCCTCTGGATCTTCAAGCTCATTCTTCTGGACTTTGGCGATGGCAACAGTGGCGCTGGGCTCCGCATCAATGATTTTTTTCCCTTTGTCATTCCCCTTGTTGGGTTCTGATTCAGGGTCAGAACATGCATATGGTTCTAAAGCCTTCAACTCGGCCAACAACGACTACTTGGTCCGGTACTCACTTGTGTTATGAGTGGGGCTCTTATGGAACTCACACACTTTCTTATGGCCTTCTTTGAATTTGTGATGTTGTTCTTTTCTTGCGGCTTTGATGAGTTGTCTTGGGTCACCCCTCCTTGGCTTTGTCCTTTGTTCTTCAGATTCGCAGATCCAAAGACTCGCTTCTTTTGTTTAAACTTCTGCTCGATCTTGACAGTGTATCGGTACACCGTGCCGAGCGAGGAGATGTTCAGGAACTCCATCTTGGATGTACCTGTGTAGGCAGTCATGGTATTTGAGTACCAAATGCAACTCAGAATCCTTGATACCAAACTTTGTGCGAAGGGTATGAAAAATATTTGTGAATTCCGACACATCTTAGTCCACTTTATGTTTTTGTCCTCATAGCTTTTGACAGGGTAATACTGCGCCTTGATGGCGTCCCGGAATGAATTCCAAGTTGGAGTGACTAAAAATAGTGAGCTCGTACTTTCATCATTTTGCTCACAGTAGGTTTCCTACCAGTGCTTGCGATGGGGGGTGACTTTGAGAAGAGCGAAAGTGACCTTTTGTTGGCTGGAAAAATCATGAACAAAAAAATACCCTTCTAGCAGCTTTAACCATTTATTTATGACATTTGCATCTATCTCACCCTCGAATATGGGGATTTCAAAATTAACTTGTACCTTAAAGGGTATGGCATTTCCAGAGTAGTTGTTGGAAGCCGATGGGTCGCCTCTAGGTAGCCGTTGAAGGATCTGGGAAAAGTTTTCCATTATCGAGTTCCTTTGTCGCTCGAGGGCTTCTTCGATCAAGATTTTGATAGGATCTCCTGCCCCCTCGTCTTTATTTTCATCCGCCATGGGAGACCGTCGGGATTTGCAAGGCTGGTCTTGCAAAGGTTCGACAAGTTCAAGCCTTAACTCTTTATATCCTAAACTTGTTGGGGACATGCAAAGAAAAACAGAGAAAAAGTAGAACGCTCTAATACCACTAATCTGGATTTAAATAGGAATGCAACGAATTACAGAGATAACCAAAAACACAGAGAAGCAGCAGAAATAATACTTCATTTCATTAATGTAAAATACTAAAATATGCTTATAAACAGAAATGGAAATAAACCAGCTAGGGTGATGGTAACTTATCTCTCAGAAGAGATGTGGCGGCTACATGCCTTTGAACTGTCTTACATTGAGGCTTGAAGGCCTATTTATTTTTGAGAAACAATGGAAAATTCTAAACACCCAAAACCCTAACCCTAGGAGATGAAGCACCAAACTATGGGCCTCGTTTTGGGTAAATTGGTACAACAACTTCCTGGGTTGTAACTTTGGCATACGATCTCCGTTTGACGCACACAATACCTCGTTAGAAATATGTATTTGATGAATACAACTTTGAGAAGAGCAACATGAACAATTTTCCCAAAAAACGTCGTTTAGGGCCTCAAAATGGCTCTGGAAGTTTAGGACCCGAAAAATTGCTAAAAATAGTAAATTGTGCTACAAATAAGAAAACTAGAAAACTGAAAGAGAGAGTTGTGGGGGTTCAAGTGGGATAGGTGGGTGGCCACCAACATCCACTTGGATCATAAAAATTGCTTGATAAAGAGCTTAAAATGACTTGATCGAGTTTCATTTTTTCACCAAGACTTGTCTCCCCTTTGCCAAAAAGTGAAACCTAGCTCCTTGCATAGATATATAATATAGTATGGTCTAACAACACTCACAATTTGGATTTATCACATCTAATGGTAAAATATATGCCTTCAATGTTGTCCCTTATCTGCAAAAGCTCATCATAGTCTATAAACAAATTGAAAAAGAATGTGATATGTCATTCTTTGGTATAAATTATCCACTTATCCTGTAGATGTTGTATATCATGTGCCATCTTCCAAGTTCCCTCCTTATCCATGCCATGCATTTAAAGCTATACTTTTTAAAAGCATCAACTTGAGAGTTAATGATTCTACATGAACTTAGAAATTGCTCCTTTAATTCATAGAGTTCTTAGGCCTTCCCCTTTAGGGGGTCATAGTTCTCATTCATGTTCCTTCATTTCCTTGAAAGAATAAACATTTTCATGCACGTGGATTTATCATCTTCATGATTATAAATTTATGTGTTTTCTTCTTTAGCGAATATCCCAAATTTTAGAACTATCATGATGTTTAAAATCACCTCCCTCATTTCCTTTTAAGAATAAACACATCCTTACACTTCCTCGAGGCACATATTCAAGATCTTATGCTTCCTTCTTTTATGTGATATTTATTACCCATCTCTAGGATCACATGTTTCATTTTTTTCTTCATTATCCTTTCACTATATCCCCTCTCAACTCAACTACTCTTGGCTTTTTAGATCTCTTTCCCTTTTGAGTTGTTACCTTAATTCTTTGATCTCTTAACACTATTTTGCCTCAACAATAAATGTATCCTTTGTTATCATATTTTTCAATATACCCATTATTAACAACTCATCAAGGTCATCATTGTGGAGATGCATAAATTACCTCTCCATTACAACACATGGTTTGAATGTTAGTGAGATTACCTGCCAGTGTATTCCCTCTCCCTTGATGCGATAACAAAATATGATATATTTTCTTCATCATTTGACAAGCTCTTTGAAGTCTTGAATCAATATCCAATATATTTGTGGATTTCCTTTTCCAATTATTTTGTAATCACTTTTTATCATAATGATTAAGAAGTCTTCTATTTTTGCATAAATAAAATCCCCTAATGAATACATGAAATACATTTTTTATATTATTCCCTAGTAAATGCATCTAATTCAAGCTTAGTTATTATATGCTAAATGATATTGTTTATGGTAGAATACTTTCACAATGCCTTTATGTTCCCCCCATTTTTACAACTCCACTTTCCTTCCATGTTTATTTTCTTTGAAGCGCCACCAAAATTAAGCTTCCAATCTCCAATTCTAAGGTACTTCCAATATCCACTTGTAAGACACAAACCCCATCCTTTAATGGAGAATAAATTGTTGGGTAGTTGGCTTTGTCCGAATGGCTATTGGCATTCAGTATGTTTGCATCGATGTCAACCATATCAGAATTGAAGTTAGTGGAACAATACGTTGGAATTGATGTGCCAAGCTCAAGAGGAGTACCATGGTTACTACAATATTTTGTAGAGAATCATCATAGTAGCAAGCTTAGTGGAGAAGCCATAAAAAAATTACTTTGATGGCTGGGAGTCCCAGGATTTGGAGGATATTTTACCTCAAAATATCAACTTAAAGGCTCATGGAAGTGGCATAGTTGGTTAGTGCTTAGAAATAGCTTTCCAATGGTATGTGAAAGTTTGCAAATGGACTCTCGAATCAAAAGATAGATCTAGTCAAAGCTATGGACCCAAAAAGTCAAAATGTGCAAAGATAAAGGGATTAGAGACCATTTTGGAGTAAAGCCAAGTTTTTCATAGCCGCCAAACCCAGTGGAAAATTTAGCGGAAAGCCAAAAGAGGATCGAGCTAATGTGCCACCGACAACGTAACAACATGAGTGTTTTTATTGGTACATGTCATTAGGGTACGTTTGAGGTCTAAAATGGGCCTCTTAAGAAAACCGTACAACCAAAATAAAATTTATAAGAACCAATAGGATTCAAAATGATGATGTCAACCATGGGAGATGATTCACCATTTTTGGAGTAAAAAAGTAAAAATATTAGAAATAATAAAACTACTTTTTCAACTCGTATGTTCAACTTACCTCCCTAAGGTTTTACTCAAATTTTGAGTGAGAATACTCGTAGGATGAAAAATTTAATTCCTCAACCAAAGAGTACCCATGTTGCATACTTTTGATGGATCCTTCTACACGAAAAACGAGAAATACATGAAAAAATGTGATTGCAATCACGTTTTTCATGTATTTCTTAGTTTTCGTGTAGCAGAGTCCATAGAAAGTATGTAACATGGGTATTCGGATGAGGAATCAAATTATGCATCCAATGAATGTTTCCGCTCGAAATTTGAGTAAACCCATAGGGCGATAAGTTGAAAATACGAGTTGCAAAAATAGTTTGTTTGTTTGTTTGTTTGTTTTTTTTTTTCTCCAAAATGTGATGATGTCATCTAAGCTTATTTTATTATTTCCACTATTATTTTATAATTTCCTTAGGAGGCCCATTTTAAGCCTCAAAAATCCCCTAACGAGAGCCCACCCGATGGAGTACCCCATCAGTTTACAAAGGGAACACAAGTTAAAACGTCAAGATGCAATCAGGCAGGCTGACTTGGAGCTCCAAAAGTGCAGTGGAGAGCCTTCTTATTGACACAAGTGGAGCCCACCTAGTGGTATCACCCATGTGTAATCTTTCGGGGCATAAAATGAATGAACCAAGAGATATTCGTCGAGACACGATCACATAGTACAAACCAATGAAACTGAGCGGGAGGTCCCCACTCCAACTTCTCAACCTGCTGAGGGCTAGGCCAGACGTGCATCTTGGAGGATAACAAAGGGACAACTCATCCCTAAGGTATGGAGCTTGACGATGTTTAATGGTATGCAGAGAAGATGAGTTGGACAATAGGAAATGGGCTCACGTGGTGTTGTGGCAGAGCAATAACCATTCAAGAAGTTGTCGGGAGGACCCTGCATGACAACTAAGCCTGTAAGGACAAGCTAGGCAATTTATAAAGAGGCACACATTTAAAAGAATCGGGATTTGCACCAGGCATAGGTCATTTTCCGTAGAAAGGAAACCAAGGGCGCGAAGTAAAAATTAAAGGGAATTCAAACCACGAAGGGTGTCGAGTGGTGTAGCGCTTAAAGGATCAACGAATAGTCATAGGTAGTGGTTCTATGGTGGAAAATTGAATTGGTGCTAGTGTGAAAGGGGCTTAAGACCAAAACGGTTTTTGGCAACACTATTTAATCATGGGGGCTTCACTGGGGGGAGCAATATCATACCACGTGGGTTCATATCGGGGGATATATATTGAGGAAAAATTGACATAATATATTGGGGGATATATAGGGGGTAAAGGGCTTTTATATTTGCAAATATAAAAAATGGAGCTTAAAGTTAATGGAAAACTATAAAGGGGTATAAAAAATGTTAATGAAGAAATGGATACCTACAATATCCAATGAAAGTAGGGGGATTTGAACCTTGAATCTCATGGTTTACATAATACTTCGTAACAAGATAATCATCAATTGAGTTGTCTCCCATAGGCATTAAAAATCAAATGTTAGAAAGGAGGAAATACATTTTTTAAAAGGTGATTATAAAATAATTATGTGGCAAAATACTTTTCCAAGAGGTGATTGTAAACCAATGTGATTGAAAAGGAGGGTTTTTAATTTTGGGTCATCACATATGTGGGAGTTATACTTGCGTTCCAATTATGTGCTAGCAAAAAGTAGTCAGAAAACTAGTTAAAGTCTTGCCAAAGTATTATAGAAGAGAGTATGTTGAAGCTCTCTTTTTGAATATCATTTTGATCACACAAAAGATATCCTCTAATAAAATTTTATTTTCTCTGCTTCTTGTCCTAGAACACCTTGAAATTGAATAAGGGGGTCTAAGTACAAGTGTCTTTGTGTGATTCTCTATTTCGTGATTAGTTTTTTCACTTGATTTCTATTTGTCACATTGTATAAGTGGTAACAAGGCATTCAAATCAAATTGATCTTTGCACTATCAAAATTGAAGTGTCAAGTCTCAAACCCTTTCAATGTTAAGTGTGAAATTTATCATCATGACATACCTGGAATTGAATAAGGAGGTCAATTGAGTTAATCATTGTAATCACATTTTAGGGTGCATGATCGATAATACCTAACACCCTAAGGTGACATAAAAATGAGCAAGTGTGTCTAACAAGATGATATAATCAAGTGAGTACAAACAAGTGCAAGAAAAATGGGTAAAGGATGAAAGCATCTACAAAACATATCAGAGGGAAACAAGGATTTGCAAGAGTACAACCATGAATTTCAAAATGAAAGTAAATCACTTGAGTGGGAATTACAATAGAAGCAAAACATCATTGATCACATGGTTTATACTCTATAGTGACAAAATGGTCTTCAAAGTGATCTAGACATGAAAGATCAATTGATTGATGAAGTTCTGACAAAATTAAGGGAAAAGAAAGATCAACTTTATCATATGGTTGTTGCAACATCTCCAACTTGGATCCTTTCAAGAATGAACTATTGAAAAACTTCTCACTTTGCACATAACAAGGGGGCATATTAAATACCAGTCTTCAAGATATGAAGTAAATCAATAAGCAATTGAGAATTCTAACATAGAAACTAGTCTCCTCAACAACAATCATTTTAATTATTCATTGGGATTATCTAGAGATAATAGTCATTCACTTTCAGGCATCTAGATATAGGTAGTTTTTTAGGAATATCTTCCTTGAAGTTTAGTTATAATTTTGGATTGAAGATGATGAAAGTTATTGGTAAAATTATTTTGGCCTATGATTGAGGGGGAAAATGTTAGCCTAAGAGTCCCTAGATAATCATACAGTTCATGAATACATATACATGAGTTGTAAACCTTATCCTTGATGAGGTGTTGTAATGATCCACTGATAAGTTGTTAATGAGATATAGATCTAGAATGGTTGTTGATTTATTATAAATTCAAAGCATGAGATCAATACAAGATGTAAAAGAATGGAATTAAGTCATTTTCTACCATTTGCTTGTATTGTCTTGCTCATGTTAATTCCTCACAGTTGCAGTATCTTTGTCTTTATTTTGTCTAAGTAATAGAGTGATGAATAGGTAATTTCTTATATGTGGTTATTAGTTATATGTGCTACAATTGGGAATTTGTTTGTACATGTATGTATGATAAAGAAAAATCAAGAGCCGCAAAGGAATATATGTGCTACATTGGAAAGGACTAGAGTAATCATTTCATCCCTCTTATGTCATTTTTGTATCATTAACCTTCAAAATACAAATTTATGTATTTTATGTTACTAGATTAGGTGTATTTGTAAATAGACCTTAGTAGGGGCCACCTTTTCAATTTGTACTTAATATTATATATTTTATAAACACTCTTCATCGTCACACTTGTATATTAAGCAACAAATTAAGGTGTATAATTGTGTGTTAGAAAATTATATATTACGGAGCAATGGAACACAAAAGAAATACTACAGAAATATAAACACAGAAAACGCACAAAACAAGAGAGACACAGATATAAGTGGTTCACCCAGTTTGGGCTACGTCCACCTCAAACAGCCAGTCCTTCCTTTCTATTATCCAGCAAAATGAAGAGACACAACCTACAACAAATCCGCTGTAATATCCTCTGTTTTCT
>APFE030910287.1:0-23009 GCA_000404065.3 Pinus taeda | reverse complement strand
TCCCCCCCCCCCCCCCCCCGCGCCCCCCCGCGTGGAGGGGTGTACAAAATTTCCTGGGGTATACATCTGGCTGAAACAAAGACCTCTGAACAGTCATGCTCCACACACAACATTGTGCACATGAAGTGATTTCTTGCTACCACCAAATACTCTGTTAGAATGACCCAGGGAAAATTACAAGAATGAAAAATTATCTTAGTTTAGAAACATTGGAAAATATTAATACTCCTAATAAGAAAATTATAAAATATTTAGTTTTGGTGATATTAAATTTGTAAAACTATTAAAATTTATAATGATTTTATATAATATTTATGGAATTTTAGCAATTTCTAAGGTAAATACTATAAGTTTGGGCGAATCATTTTTAGAAAAAAATGGAAAGTGATGTTCTTTTTGGAAAAATCATGGAAAAGTAGCCCACTTTTTTTTTAGATGTGGTTCATGGAATTCGAAGATCGGTGACCGTGACGTCCATGGAAACATTGTTCTGTGAGAATCGACTTGAGGGGATCAATTCCTTCTGGCTCATTAATAGATCCAACCCTGGGAGCATCAAGGAGAATTGACTCCGTGGCCTCTAAATAGCAAAGTGATTTAACGAGGGTAATTCGACCAATTGAGCTAACCCTCTGGGCTTGAAAAATGATCCCACTTGAAAATATTAACCCCTAAAATATTCCATGGAACTACCCTCTTATTTAACTCAAGTGACCACATTGCGCAAGCAATCGAAGGCACTCGTCTTCTTTTTATCCACCACTCTCTGTTTATCTAAAATTCATTTCTATTTTTCCATTTTTTTTATGTTTCTAATCTTTCTCATATTCCCACTACATACACATTAAGTCTAGTAACTTATAGGAAAAACACCCTTGATTAGGATTCCATTTACCCTATCTTGAAGTGTGGGGTAAGGCGACCAAGGTGACTATGAGTATCTTGCTTATTGTTCCTATAGGCTCTCCTTTTGAGGTTAGGACTTTTCCTCCTATGGTAGATTTTGAGAGTTAGCACACTATGCATGCTTAATGTATTTGGATTGCACCCTCACCATAATTCCATTTAATTTGTTATCTTGTCTCTACCCTTGTTATTTCAAAACACTAGGACAATCATGGGCTATGGGCTTAAATTGTAATGGCTTTGGAAGCTTGTTAATAATAATAACTAAAAATATTAACTTTAGGATGAATGTGTGAAGATGGATTACACTTTTGGGAAAAACGTGGCGACGAAATTTCATTTTTTTTTTCTCTTTTATCAAATTGAAGCCCTCAAAACTCATATAAGCATTATTAATTTTGATTCAGAGTAAAAAGTCAATTTGTGGAGAATTAAAATTTTTGTACTAATGATATTTGTTGCAAAAAAAATTATTGTTGTACAATTTGTCAATTTTCCATTAAATAAAACGCTTGTTATTGCAATTTTTTGCACATCTTAATATGTATGCACGTGTTCGTGTAGCTTAACTTAGCATAAAATCTCTCTCTATCTCCCTATATATATATATATTATATGAACATGATATACATGGAGAGAGATAAGTTTAAAAATATATATATATATATATATATATATATATGCAAAACCATATATATATATTTTTTATTATTTTCAAAGTTGGCTAAGTAATATTTCAATTGCATTTTGCAGAAACGTGTCCGCGTAAGATTTTTTTTTTAATTAAAAAACCAAAAGCGTTCTTTTGAAGAGGACTTGTAAACGAAGATAGTGGTATTTTTTGAAATTTTTTCATTGTGCGTATTTTATGTTATTGATTTTTTATTCAGCCCCTTTAAGACTATCCAAAAAAATTTCAAGCATTATGTTTAAAAAGAATGTGATGATGAAAAATATCATATGAATTCAAAAATGTCAAATTCATATTCCATTGGATAGAGGATTCTTTCATGATTCCAACATGATCAACTCCACCACTTAAGGACAAATTATGCTCTAAATCGCGAGGGTACAAAATGATGTTGTGGAGACATTTGCAGAAGTGGAGCTAAAACTCTGTTTTTTAGGCCCTCAAAAACTTGATTGAGCACTTGAGATAAAATTTAAAGTAACTCAATTGAGGGTTTAATAAACCCTCGATCTAGCCCTTAACATGGTGACATAGAGGCTTGATCTAGCGTTAAGGCTCGATCTAGGTTTAAGGCTCGATCTAGATTTAAGGATTAATTAAGCTTTAAGGCTCAATTGAGCCACTTTTTTTAATTCCACACCTAGTTTGTATTGGCAGGAAATTTCAAAAGCATGGCTCGATCGAGCCACTAGCTCAATCAAGCTCCTAGATAACTTTAGGTTACACATGAGCTCTATCGAGGGTTTTTTTTAGATCTCGATTCAACTATCTTTAATCCCTCAAACAACTCGATCGAGGGCTCAAAGATTTCTCGATAGAGTGCTTAAAATGGCTTGATCGAGCAATTATTTTTCACCCAAAATACGTCCTCTCTTGCAAAAAAAGTAGCCCAACTTCATGCATAAACCCTGTAAATATGTAGCTTAATGACAATTTTGAAAGAACATAAAATTGACATTGAGTGAATAAAAAGAAATGTGGTCATCTCCTTTTCTTTATGTTCATACATTTTATCTCTTTAAAACTATTTTACATATATATCAATTACATGTTATATATTTACTTATTATTGGTTATTATAATATTAGTATCTAATATTTAATCATTGTTTGAATACATTATGGGTTGACCTCTTAACCACTTACTATTTTCCATCATTAAAATAGATATTTAATAGTAACAAAATATATAATTAATACTTAAATATAAATTTCTCAACCATTTACTTATTAAAAAATAAAGGATCAAATTTAATATAAGCTAAATTTATTTTGTTTAATTTTTATTTTAATAATTTTATATGAAAAATATAATATTTATTTTAATAAAACTAAAATATATTTCTTCTAATAATAATAATAATATAAATATAAAGCCCCAAGAATTAGGCTCAATCGGTCAAATCAAGTGCCTCGCCAATGGGAGGTCACAGGGTCGAATCTCGAAAACTCTTGGGGTTAGGTCAGTAAATAGGCGAGGGGTGTTGATGCCCTTCGGGTGGCGTCCACTCAGAGATTTAAACCCCTGGACGTAGCGGCTACCCACTGACCAGGGTATCCGTGAACCAACAAGTGAAAAAAATAAAATAATAATAAATATAAAAACACAATTTACCTTATTAGTCCCTGCCGAAGGCGAGGTAGGGACTATAGCGTTGGCATTGATTGAACATTAAATTCATTTGACTAACTACGGTTTTAGCTATTTTAACTTATATTTGAACATAAATATGGAATAAAACAATTTTTTATCCAATGTTTCTACCTCTTATTGCAGGCAAAAGAGTATGAATTTCAGATTCTTACTGAAACTTAGGATAAAAGCCTTTGAATTTCAATTGGATGCTAGTTTAATGCTCTTCTGGACTTAACATTAATAGGGAAATGTTAGTTCATAGAAAAGAGCTGAATTAAAACTTCTATGGCAGCAGACAAACATCACAGATAAATCATAGACAATGGAGCAACAACATAAGAGAAAATCATAAGTTCATATTACACAGATATTACACAAAGAGAGACATGGGCCTTGGCTTGCAATCACTGGCAAGAGAAATTACAAATTTATACAGGTTAAAGGAGGATCTAGAATCCTGCATGTGATTCAGATGGAGATCTAGAAGATAATGGCAGTGTGGTAGGTTTGGTGCAGGTATGGCGGTGACGACTGGGATGACGGACTGTCGGAGAGTTGGTGCCGTCATTCGGACAGTGTTGAGTTTAGCTTCACACTTAACATTCTCCCACTTGAAGCCAAATAATAGTCATGAATCAAATCACACCGAGTCCTACCATGCCTCTACATAACTCATGTTTATTTCGTGGTAGAATCTTAGTGAGCATATCAGCAGGGTTCCTATGTGTATGGATCTTTTCCAAGGATAACTGTTCTTACTCCAACACATGTCGGATCCAATGGTACCTTAAGTCAATGTGCTTGGTTGTTGAATGAAATGTTGGGTTTTTCGCCAAGTGAATGGCACTTTGACTATCACAATATAACACATACTTGTCTTGTTTTATTCCTATCTCTCCTAGGAATCACTGCATCCATAACATATCTTTACAAGCTTCTATTACAGCTATGTACTCTGCTTCTGTTGTAGAGAGGGCTACTATTCTTTGTAGCCTTGACACCTAAGATACTGCTGCACCTGCAAATGTATACAAATAACCTGTAGTGGACTTTCTGGTGTCCATATCTCCAGTCATATCTGCATCTGTAAATCCTTCAAGCACAGTCTCATCATGACCAAAACATAAACAATAATGACTAGTACCCTTGAGATACCTCAAAATCCATTTTACTGCTTGCCAATGTTGTTTGCCTGGATTGGCAAGGAACATACTCACTACTCCCACTGAATATGCAATGTCTGGTCGTGTGCATACCATGGCATACATCAAGGTGCCAACTGCTGAAGCATAAGGAATCCTGCTCATCTCTTCCTTCTCCTTTTCATCACTTGGACATAATTCAGTACTCAACTTGAAGTGGGCTGCAAGTGGTGTACCAACTGGCTTGACATCCTTCATATTAAACCCGTCAAGCACCTTCTTGACATATTTTTCTTGTGACAGCCACAACCTTCTGTTTTTCCTGTCACGCATAATCTGGATGCCAAATATTTGTTGTGCTGGTCCCAAATCCTTCATTGCAAATTTGCTACCCAAATCTTTCTTGAATCTATTGATCTTATTCTTATCATGCCCAACAATCAACATGTCATCCACATATAACAATAATATGATATACTTTCCTTGATCATACCTCTTGATATAGACACAATGGTTAGCTTCCAACCTCTGAAAACCATGTTCCAACATGAATGAATCAAATTTCTTGTACCATTGTCGAGGTGCTTGTTTCAACCCATAGAGACTCTTCTTCAACCTACAAACAAGGTCTTCTTTTCCTTTTTCTATGAAGCCTTCTCGCTGCTCCATATAAATTTCTTCCTCCAATTCACCATGAAGGAAAGAAATTTTTACATCTAACTGTTCACATTCTAAGTCTAAAGTAGCAACTAAACCAAGAATGACTCTAATGGCTGAAATTTTAACAATAGGTGAGAAAATTTCAGTGAAATCAATACCTTCTTTTTGGGCAAATCCTTTCACCACCAGCCTTGCTTTATACCTCTCCTTCTTTTCGTCACCTTCATGCTTAATCCTGTACACCCATTTGTTTTGTAGAGACTTTCTTCCTTTAGGGAAGTTTACTAACTCCCAAATTTTATTTTCCTGCAAAGAATTCATTTCTTCTTCCATTGCTTTCTTCCATTACTGTGCTCAACTTTACAAGCTTCTTGAAAACAATTAGGCTCACCTTCATCAGTCAACAAAATATAGTTTGAAGGAGGATACCGTTGTGAAGGCTTATGAGGCCTAGAAGATTTGCGAACCAACTGTGGTGGTGCATTATTAGGTTGAATCCCCTGTAAAGGTTCCCGCAAAATTCCTTCTTGTTGTTGTTCATCATTTTCCACTTGTTGTTCTTCATGCTCCTGAATTTGCTGTTCATTTTCTTGCATTGGTTGGATGTTTTCCTGCTGCTCTTCAAACCTGTCAATAACTTTCTTGACCTCCAACTCACCTATAGTCCTCTTCAACATTTCTGACTCATTAAATATAACATCCCTGCTTCTAATAATTTTATGTTTGACTGGATCCCATAGACGATAACCAAAATATTCATCTGCATATCCCAAAAAAATGCATTTTATTGATTTATCATCTAGCTTAGTTCTATTTTCTTTGGGTATATGTATAAATGCTTCACATCCAAAGATTTTCAAGTGAGAATAATTATGCTTCTTACCAGTCCAAACTTCTTCAGGGATACTGCCATCCAATGCTGTAGTTGGAGATCTATTTATGAGGTAGCAAGCGGTTCTGACTGCTTCAACCCAAAAACTCTTCTCCAAACCAGAATTGGACAACATACTTCACACCTTTTCCATAATGATGCGATTCATCCTTTTTGCGACACCATTTTGTTGAGGAGTACTAGGCACAGTCTTCTCATGCTTTATGCCAAACCTGTTACAATATTCCTTAAATGCATTTGAGCAATATTCTCCACCATTTTATGTTCTTACACACTTCAACAATTTGTTAGTCTCTCTTTCAATAGCAAGATGGAATTTTTGAAATATTCCAAACACTTCACTTTTATTTTTCATAGGATATGCCCAAACCTTCCTCGATGCATCATCTATGAATGTTACAAAATATGATGCTCCTCCTAATGATTTGATGTTAACAGGCCCAAACACATTTGAGTGTACTAATTCTAACACAATTTTCTTTCTATCATGGCCACCTCTAAGGAATGAAACCCTTGTTTGTCTTCCATATATACAATGCTCACAGAAATCAAGATTGTAGGATTTCAAACCTAGTAATAAAATTTTACCAACAGGGATTTTTAATCCTTCTTGCTCATGTGACACAAGCGCTTATGCCTCAGATCTATTGAATTTCCTTCTTTTGTGATAGCAGCCAAATTTGATTTTCCTATCAGTGCCTTCAATGTGTATAATGTTCTTGTCTTGGGTCCTTTGGCCACAACCAATGCTCCTTTGCTAATTTTCCAGCCTCCTTTTCCAAATCTTGTGGAATAGCTTTCATCATCTAGTCGTCCCATAGAGATTAAACTCATTCGCATTTCTGGTACATGCCTGACCTATTTCAACAATATATCTTGTCCATCTTTCATCTTGATCTGGACATCTCCCACTCCAACAATACTGAAAAAATGATTATTCCCCAAATGCACTCTACCATAACCACCAGGATTATATGAAACAAAAATATCTTTGCATGGGGTTACATGGTGGGATGCCCCAGAGTCAAGGATCCAATCAAAGGTACTGTTAGATGTATACACACATGCATCCTCTATTGAACAGTAAACAACACATCACCATCTGTGGCTACAACAATAGTCTCACCTTCATTTGTGCTGGATGACTTGTGATTTTTACTAGATGGTCTCTGATCCTTTTGTCCTTTCTTCCAAAATCGACATTCTTTCTTCATGTGACCGGGTTTGCCATAATGAAAGCAAATGATCATGCCTTTCCTATATTTTGATCAACCTCTCGATCTTGATCATCCTCGATCCATTCTCCTACCACGATCAGCTAGAGCTAGAGCTTCTCCTCCCTGGTTTTCTGCAATTGACTTGCGTCGTAGCTCCTCATTCATTAAACTACCACTGACATCATCAAACTTCAGTGTCCCTACAGTTGCTGAAGTGCTCATAGCTACAATTAAATTTTCCCAGTTGTCCGACATAGAACACATTAGCAAAACGACTCTGATTTCATCATCTAAAATGATTTTAACAGAGGCAAGCTGATTAGTAATAATATTAAATGCGTTAAAGTGCTCAACAACCGAAGCACCCTCCTTCATCTTGAGATTATAAAGCTTTTTCATTAAGAACACTTTGTTTGATGCTGTGTTCTTCTCATATAGATCATGGAGCTTCTTCCATAATCCTTCTGTCTTCTTTTCTCTGGACACATTGCAATACACATTCTTTGTTAGATATTGGCGGATTGTTGCAATCGCCTTTCTATCTAGCTTATTCCACTCTTCATCTGGTATTGATGATGGTTTCTTTGTTGTGCCCTCAATCGACAAATACTGATCCTTCAAAATCAGTATATCCTCCATCTGTGATTTCCATAGGGCAAAATTAGCCCCGCTCAACTTCCTCATATCTGTAACTGTTGTCTCCATTTTCAATCAAAATCATGCCCCAAAACACAAGAAATCCACTTAAAAATAAAACTTTAATTATTATAACTTTTGCCAAAATCAATCTCCTTTTAGCTCCTTTTTTTTTCTTTTTCTCTGCCACTTAAAAAATTGTTTACTCCTTTAATAAACCTCCTTATTTTAATAAACTATACTTTTCATGTTTTAAATAAAACATAAAATCCAACATTAAAGATATATAAAATCATAGTTCCAGCTCAAGTTCACACATATGTGCTCTTTTGAAAAATTAAGACAACACATAGAAACACAAAGCCTTCACACTTCAATAATAAGTGGCTCGTATATCTATTTGAAAAACTTACAACATGGCATTGAACTCCACATTTGGCACTCCAACGTCAACAGTCGTCCTCTTTTCCTGCAATCTCAGTTTTTCTTCAACAATGGTTCACTTTCTTTCGATTTCGGTTTTCCTTCAACAACGGTCCTCCCTCCTGTTCTCGTCCAATTGTTTATGGTCCTTTGAAGCCAGGACTCCAATCCAACGTATTTTTCTTGCGGAGAATAGGGAACTTGCTTCTCCGTAATGACTGCTTGCAGAGAACAATTGCAAAGGCGACTCGCTGCTACTCAATAATAGCTTATTGCAGTGCTGCTCACGAGGAACAAACTTCCACTCGGATTTGGCGAGCGTGTTCAGGCCGACAACAACAACAATGCAGTAATTCATCAAAAA
Source organism: Pinus taeda (assembly GCA_000404065.3). Classification (NCBI taxonomy): domain Eukaryota; kingdom Viridiplantae; phylum Streptophyta; class Pinopsida; order Pinales; family Pinaceae; genus Pinus; species Pinus taeda. The sequence continues at coordinate 14,443 of APFE030910287.1, read as the reverse complement.
TTTATGACACATCCACGACACTGAATATCACTGGCTCTGATACCAGTTGTTAGTTTAGAGAACAGAGCTTAATTAAAACTTCTATGGCAGCAGACAAATCATAGACAATGGAGCAACAACAGAAGAGAATTGGCAACAGAAAAAAAAAACATAACTTCATATTACACAAATATTACACAAAGAGAGGCGTGGGCCTTGGCTTGCAATCGCTGGCCAAAGAAATTACAAATTTATAGAGGCTGAAGGAGGATCTAGAATCCTGCATGTGATTCAGATGGAGATCTAGAAGATAATGGTGGTGTGGAAGGTTTGGTGCAGGTATGGTGGTGACCGCTGGGACGGTGGACTATCGGAGAGTTGGTGCCGTCATTCACACAGTGTTGAGTTTGGCTTCACATTTAACATGAAACATTTAATATTTTTGTCAAATGCTTTGGTCAAGTTTCATAATAAACTTATAATACAAGGCTTACACTTGGCATAGCCTACACCATTTTACATGCATTTTGCCACGACTCCTTATAAGCTTGGTTCTTCTTTCTGGGGAGGTTTGCTCATCCTATTTGTTTGTTCGTGGATACAAGGTTTGCTCATCCTGTTTTCTTGTTCGTGGATACAAGAGAGAAGCTTGTTGAAGCAGCTGTGACAGGTAATATTTTGTACTTTTCTTGTAACCTGCACAGTATAATGGCACAAATTATATTGTCTGTAACAATATAATGGCATAAATTATAGTATGTAACCTGTATAGTATAATGCCATAAATTATTCTGTAAGTAAGCTGCATAGTATAATGGCGTGAATTATGTAGTATAATGGCATAAATTATATTGTTTGTGAAGGGTTACATATAATGAATTAGCTTTTCAGTCCATTTAATCAATATAGTGAAGCCACCACTAATTTTTCGCTCATCGCTCGTGGGGCTTGAGGAAATAGCTTATACTATGCTGCTTAATGGTGAGGTGTGACTTGGCCTCCCTTGATCCTAAAAGGAAATCTATTCAGACAAGAAATAAAGCCCTTATTCGTAGCACGAGTTCTTTTCCAATAAGTCTAATTTCTCTAGCTATTAAAGGAGGTTTTGGGCTTAGAGGAGAGCAACCTCGAGAATAGGGAAGGTTCAAGGTGGAGATGCTTATTGAGGGTAGCAAGCCCAATGATTGATGCTCAACAACAATAGAGTCACATAACAGTTGAGGCAAACCAACCCCCCTTTGTTTGTGCCGAGAATAATATATTTCTCAACCCAGCCGCTCTGTCGATCCCCAAACACCAAACCGAGTAGGGTTGATATCAATCAAAAGGACATTTGAGGGTATGCCATGTATAACCCTATATGGACCTGTTGCGAATGAATTTTTCACCATAAGTTTTAGTTCCTCTGCATTTTCTTTGCCTGCAAGCGACACAACAAGCACAAAGTGAGATGTAATTACAAAAATTTCAAGTCCATTTTACCTTTTTCATATGTTTTTAAACTAAAAAATTAAAATATCAATACAATCAATTTACAAGTAAAAAAAGTTAAATTATTATGATACACACTTTTCTCGATCTACCATATACGCTAATTTCACGACCTTTGCGAGTATTTTCCTCTAGCCATTTCTACATTTGCTCCCTGGCAGATTGAAAGGCCCCCTCGTCAAAGTCGGGCAGAGCTTGAAGAAAGCTAGGACCGCGCACAATCTACTCAATATTGGAGTATTTAGAAATGGAAATTCAAGCTTTTGCATGATGGCATCAAATCTGGTTTTCCAAACTCTATTTTTCGTGGAGCGTTCAACGTTCTAGAGTTCTATCTTCTCGAATGTTTCCTATGCCCCTCGATATCCCAATCCCAAGTTCTTATCCCGTTGGATATCCCAATCCATGTCCTTGTTGGTTCACATAATGGTGAAACGAAAAAAATGGTAAGTTGAAACATTTTCACTAAGTATACTGTATATCCCTACCACTTGTTGCAAGTGATAGTGCTAGTTGACAACTCCATTATATATGTGTCATCTTAAAAAACGTGTAATTGCATGTATAATGTATAGTATTCACGACATTTTATAGTGCCATGGTGTTCACGACTTCTTCTCTAGAAATGGTTGTATCAATGTATTGTATAGAAATTAAATTACAACAAAATAGTCAAATTGCTTTGATTAAAAATATTAATTTAAAGATCAAAATTACAATAATCTATATTAAATTACAACAAAATAGTCAAATTACTCTGATTACAAATATTAATTTAAAAATCAAAATTACAATACAATAGATTAGTCCAATGTTATATTCATTAAAAGCATTAATTTAAATATTAATTACTTCAATTAAATTGGAAGAACTGTGTAATTACATATATAAATATTTTAATCAAATCAGTAATACTTCCAGAAATTGATTCACTGTCTTTCAAACCGAGCAAATAATTTTAATCCAATCATAAATACCTGGATTAAATTTAATGTTGCGAAATCGATATTGATTGAATGAAACCACATCGCAGATTAAGCCTCCAGAAATTAATTCATTGTCTTCCAAACCAAGCAAATAATTTTATTTCAATCATGAATACCTGGATTAAATTTAATGTTGCGAAATCGATATTGATTGAATGAAACCACATCACAGATTAAGCCAATAAAATAAGACAGGTCGAACCAGATCGAACGCATGGCATAGCCGGAGGATCACTATGATAATTTTTAGTTTTAAACTAATATAAAATTAAGAAAAAACGAGTTTTTTGGAGCCGGAGAGAGCCGGAACGTGAAGCGAAGGAGCCGCCATTGCAACCAACCAGGTGAGTCCATTCCCTATGCTACCAATCACAGACAGCCATGGGTTGCTCTAGATGGTCCCGCAGCCTCGGGTAAGCTTTCCTTACCATCCCATTGTCGCATTCGGTGGTATCGCGACGTGCCTTTACGCTAGCCTTCATGCATTGCATGCTTTTGTTTTGTCGCCACGTCTCTAGCACATAAGCTTCAAGGCTATCCTCATTATATTCTGGTCTTCCCATCTGATTACAATTTCTTTTGCACCGTCCCCTGCGCCCGGGTGCAGGGTACCAACTATCTCTGCTATCTATCTTGCCAGTGCCTTCTGAGTTTTACACGTTTTTCCCTGGGCTATGTTTTTCTCTCTGTTGGTGGTTGGCTTTCCTTTGGCGTGCTGGCGCTCTCATCGGTTTCAGGTGAGGTCTCGGTTTTTTCACTAAGTTATCTAGTTTTTATGGTTATGTTATAAGAGATTTGCAATCTGGGATGTTAATGGATCTGTTTTAAGATACATAAAATCGGTTTTTATTTATCTGTCTAGCTTTAAGATCATTAATCAAATGCTCTAGAAGTTTTAGTTTTATCTGGACAATGGTCTTCTATGATTTCTCAGGGTCATCTTCTACGGGCAAACTTATCTCTGAATGGTTAATCTTTATTATTGTGGTCTTTAGAATTCTGAACTTTTTGATTATTGTCTTTATGGCTCTCCTCCTAGCATATATGGTAGGGAGACGCATGCTGGGCTAGAAGTAGCTCTATGTTTCTTCATAAGAGGCAGGCTAGAGGAATGGACTGAGCATCCGTTCCTGGATTTTATGCTTCCCTGCGTTTCTGTACAAGCGTTTTGCATCAACATCTTTGGAAACATGTGTTTTTCTCTTTTTAGAAATATTAAGTCTCGCATTTTTATCTACAGCCCTTGCTCGGACATTCGAATCAAAATTGGAAATTGGTGGTGTATATTTCGCTTATACTGCTGTTGCTTTGACTGCCACCCCCAGCCCTCGGTATAGTTTGTGTTACAGGCTGGGTGTCCATCATCTCTTTTCCTCTGGTTCTCCCTTCCGATATCATAAGCCTTTTTCCGGTATCTCTCTCGGATTTTCATTTTTGAATTTTCCCCGGCGATCTCGATCATTAATTGTTTTTGGGAATCTTTCTGGCTTGACAGCGTCAGCGTTCGAACCTTAGTCAATTTGACGGCTGCTCACATCATGTGATCGGCTTTTTTGGGCCATCTCTACAGTACCTTGGTGTCCTTTTTACCCTCCTTTCCTCGAGGTATATAGTAGTTTTTTCTGATCCTTCTCTGATCGTATCTATGTCTCTGGTGACATATCTAAATTAGCTTCCTTTTCTGTACCATCCCTCTCTCTTCTGTCAGTGCCGACCTTCCATCCAAGTATTTTGTGACTGTCAAATTCTCTTCGGGATTTGGTTTTCTCGATCATCGATCTTGACCCTTCTAGAGCCTTCGGTCGTCGTCATCATCCATCATGTTGGATGGATATGAATCATATTCCACCCAGGCTCTCATAAATGCCACTATAGAAGCAGAAAGGGCTCATGGAGCCCCTAACAGCTGGCATGCCACCGTGGAGGACATGTTATTATCTGGTAATGCCACTCAGTCTCCTATTGTGGATGGGGCCAGACCCCATTTGTCGCCTGGTGGGCCGCGCAGCTGTAAAGAAGACCTTACAGCACATGATAAGCCTTTCAACAAATACATCCATCCCATTAAAACGGGCCCACCTCGGAAGGCGGTCTCTGTCACTAGTGACGTTCTTGCGGAAAGAATAGACAGTTTGCAAAAGTTAGCTCTAGTTGGGAAATGGCATTTCCTACATATTAAGGAGATGGAAATGAGGAAATGGTTGGCGGATAAGTGGCATCCTCTAATAGGCCATACCCCTATTATTTCGCGCCTTATGAAGGACTGGTTCTCATTTCACTTCCTCAAATTTTTGGATCTGGAGACCATTCTATGCAAGCCATGGGTAGCAAGCAGAAGCTTCCTATCTCTGTCTAAGTGGTATATGGGTTTCGATCCTATAAAAAACACTCCATCTAATTGTATGATATGGGTTAAGCTTCCTAATTTTCCCCTAGAATTATGGTCATCAGAGACCCTCTCAGAAATTGGAAATTCGATCGGGAAGTTCATTTATGTTGATCCATGGTGTAGGGGTGAGCAGGATAAGAGGATTGAATGGGTCCTCATTGAGAAACCTTCCAAAAGTGCTTGCCCTGAATACATCGACATCTCTTGGGACGGTATGCAAATTAGGCAGAGGTTAGATTTTTGGGGCATCCCCTTTCGATGCTCTTGTTTCCACAGGACGGGGCATCTCATTAAGAATTGCAAATTCCACATCAAACGAAGGCCTAAGAAGTCTCCTTTCATAAAGGACTGGAATCAGGGGTCGATCCTCTCTCCGAGGATTTTAGCATTCCGGACTGCCACCCCATTCATCAAGTCGAGGATCCCTCCAGTGCTAATGCTTCTCCTCATGTCTCTCCCATCCATCCTAATGAGGCGGTTTTCGTTTCTCTTATTCCTGAACCCTTCGTGGAGAATTCTGTCCCCTCTCCTCCTGTCATGAATCTAAGGGATTTTGCGGTCGGATCTGACACCATTCAGATTTCATCATCCCCTTCTTCCCCTGCGCGCTCCCCGCCTCTTCTCTCGAAAGGGCCCTCAAAAGGTAAAGAACTGGCTCTTACGCCAACCCCTTTCAACTCTCCATCTGATTCGCCTATAAATAATCTCGAGAGTGATATTGACCTTTTCATTCAAAGGAACCCTATAAAGTTTGAACCTCTCACCATTCACAAACCATCCCGTCCCCCCCACCTCTCTATCAGTCCAAATTCCGCCAAGAACATTACAATCAGGAAGAAAAAAAGGGTGACAACTGTCACTTCAAGGGTAGATCGATTGTCACTGACATTGGAATCACTAATTTATCACTTGTGGAAGTGCCTATTCTGGACCTTGCTGTTTCACAGCCTCTTAGAGCGAGCATGGCTGGAGATTCTTCTAGATGACCTTTTTAATCTCGATGAACATCAGGGGTCTAGACGCTCCCGAAAAATTCCTGGCGCTTAAATTTTTTTTCTTTCAGGCCCGTCCAAAAATTGTTTTCATTCAAGAACTATGCATTCCAGTAGGGTGTCTATAACGTTCTTCAGGAAAAATTTTCCTTCATGGTTTATGGTCGCCACTGAGGTGAATGGTTTATCAGGCGGTTTAGCTATCCTTTGGGATCCTGTATGGATAAAAGCAAAAGCTTTCAAATGTTGTGCCGAGATTATGATCTCGGCGTTGGTCAGAGGTCATGCTTTCATGTTAAATCTTCTAAATGTTTATGCCCCATGTAGGAACAGATCTCCCTTCTGGGAGAGGTTGTTTGCTTCAGAAATTCTCGACATTGATTCTCTGCTGTTAGCTGGAGACCTCAATGTGACTCTCAGTCCTGATGAGTGTTGGGGCAATTGTAGGAAGAGAGACTTTCTGTCCGACATGCTCAGAATGGAATTTCTCAGCAGGAACTTAGTGGATGTAAAACCTGATCAATTGAAGCCTACATGGGAAAATGGTAGAACGGGGTAGGCATATATTGCAAAAAGGATTGATCGCTTTATTATAAAAGCCAGTGTGATTGAAAAATGGGGCATGCCTTTCTCTTCCATTGCTAACGATTTCTCCTCTGACCACAGGCCCATCGTTCTCGAATGGAGAGAAGTTCAATATAGAAGGGAATACTATTTTAAATTCAACAGGATCTTTTTGGAGGACAAATATTTTAATGATGTAATCACAAACAAATGGATGGAAATGAAGGGCTCGGCATCGACGCTTTTCTCTACCTTTCGGGAAAAGATCCATAGTCTTAAAAAGACAACAAAAGAATGGCAATCTCAAAAATTTAAGCAGGATAAAGAAGAGCTCTTAAACATCCAAAAGGAACTAGATGCTATCATATCTTCCACCTTTCATAGTCTGTCTTTCGAAAAAAAGAACCTCATCAGGGTCTTGGAAAAAAGGAAGCATATGCTCCTCCTCAGAGAAGAAGCATCTTGGAGGCTAAAAAGCAGAGCGCTCTAGCTTAAGGAAGGGGATCATAACACAAAGTTTTTTCACAACTTCGCTAACGCCAGAAGGAGGAGAAATTCGGTATGGAAGATTGAGGATGGTAACGATGGCTTTCTCTTTTCCCAGGAGGATATCTCAAACGAAGCCCCTCGGTTTTTTCAGAAGCAGTACAAAAGGAATCAATGTATTGCAGGTGATATGTTATGGGCTGCAGATTTAATGCCTGAAATGTTCGATGATCCCGCATATGAAAATTTTATCAAACCAGTCATAGAAGAAGATCTACTTGCCACCATTAAATCCTCTAAAAAGGACAAGAGCCCTGGCCCTGATGGCTGGCCCATCGAATTCTTTTTGCATTTCTATGATATGTTCAAACAGGACCTTTTGAGAATGGTGGAGGCTTCGCGCATGTCGGGAAATATTCACTCTGTTTTATCTTCCACTTTTATCACTCTTATTCCAAAAAAGCAAAATTCTGTATCTTTTCAAGATTACAGGCCAATTGCTCTCTGTAATTCTCTGTTCAAAATCATCACCAAAGTCATTGCGGAAAGGATGATGCCTGTGTTAAACCTTTTCATTACCAGAGATCAACATGCCTTTTTAAAAGATCGGAATATATGGGATGTTGTTGCTCTGACTCAGGAAAGTCTCTTCTCTCTTCGTTCAAACAACATCAAGGCGGCCATTTTAAAGATTGACTTGAAAAAAGCCTATGATTGTGTGGATTGGGGTCTTCCCAGAATCTTGCTGGCGAAAATTGGGTTAAGATCGAAAGGTATTGAATGGATTATGGCGTGTGTTGAAAATGTAAACTTCTCTGTCATCATCAACGACATTCCATCCCCTTTTTTCAAAGCTGAGAGGGGTCTCCGTCAGGGCTGCCCCCTCTCTCCGCTGCTCTTCATTCTGGTTATGAACTCACTAAGCTTACATCTCAACAAAGCAGCATCTGAGCAAAGATATAGGCCGGTCAAGATCTGCAAGGACATTTTCTTATCCCACAATCTCTTTGTGGATGATATTCTCATCTTAAATAAGTTTCAGTCTGCTTCAGGTTTTTGTATAAACAAGGATAAGTCTAAATTATATCATAATGAGACTGATACAGAGCTTGTCTTATGGATTGCCTCTCTGATAGGCATTGAAGCTGCGTCGATTGGAAATGGAATTAAATACCTGGGGTTCTCCCTAAAGGCAAAGGGAAACAAAAAAGGGGACTGGTCTTGGCTCTTGGACCGTTTTTACAAAAGAATCTCCGAATGGGAATTGAGACTTCTCTCCCTGGCGGGCCGATTTATATTAGTACATGCAGTTTTATCACAGCTGGCTATCTACTGGGCGCATCTCTTTTATCTCCCTGCTTCTATTATCAAAAAAATGAGCTCATTAGTAGCAAATTTTCTTTGGGGAGGGAAATCCTACCAATCTAAATTTCACCTGGTAAAGATGAATTCAATAACAAAGCCGAGAAAATCGGGGGGTTGGGGCTTGTTGGACATGCGGACTTTTGGAAATGCCCTCCTTTGCAAATCTCTCCTCAGGGGTATTTATGGCAATGGACCATGGAGCATGTTTATCAACAGAATATACTTAAAAGGTAAAGGAATTGAATTCTGGTATAGAAGGAACTCCCTGGGGATCAAAAGAGGATCCGCCATCTGGCTTAGTCTTCGTAAAAATCAGCGTTTTATTATGGAAAACTTTCTATGGAAGATCTTTTCAGGATCAAGTATTCTCATTGGTTTTGATTTCATCAAAGATGGTATGACCTCTCCTCTGCCACAAGCTTTGGTTTCTTTCTTTCACTCGAGAGGCATCTTCACATGGGATAAATTGATAAAACCTTGGTCTTATACATCTCCGGTTTGGAAGGATGAAGTGGATCTTAATATGCCTAATCACATTCAGTCGTTTTGGAGTTCTGTTCGGATTGATTTACAGGGATTGGCTATTCGTCACTCGGGGTCAAAGGATGTTCTTGCCTGGAACCCGCCACGCACTCCTTCTCCTGTTCGTGTTAAGGATTTATATGCTGCCCTTTCATTAGGGCCCGAGATCTCTAACCATCAGATTTTCCCTTACTCTTTATGGAAAGTCTCTTGTCCTCTCAAGATGATCCTCTTTTCGTGGCTCCTTTTCTGGAACAAAAATCTCACATGGGAGGTGCTTCAGAAGAAGGGTTGGCAGGGTCCGGGTCGCTGCGCTATGTGTCAGAACGCTGAAGAGTCAAATTTCCATATGTTCTTTCAATGTCCTGCTACACAACAAATCTGGTATGAACTTTCTATTTCCTTGGGTTTTCCTCACTTTGGTTTTTCCTCTGTACAAGACGTTTTTTTTTTTTTTTTTTTTTTTTGGTGAAGTGAACAGTCAGCACCTCGGCGCTCTATGTTCACTATGGTCTGTTGGTCCATATGGAAGTGGAGGAATGAATCCATCTTCAACTGCTCCAGGAGGCCAATGTCTTCTCTTCTGCTTGGCATTAAGGCCTACCTTGATTTTTTGGGCTGATCAGGCTTCCCTTTCCAGCATCACGCTCTACTTTTTGGGGACTTTTATGATTATCTTTAAATATTGTAATGTTTCTGCACCTTTCTGCAATTATGGATTAGTCCTACAACATGCATTGATCTGGCTTTTATATGTTCCCCTCTCAGTTTAGAATCTTACTTGGATTTTGTAGTTCTTTGGTTCTATACTTTCATAGACCTCTATATGTAAATTTATATTTGTTGAGATTTTCTGTTTAAACTAAAATAGGCAGAAATCTCTGTAGGTGACAACAATAGGAAATCTGTTGCTGGATTATCTCCAGGTTGTTGGGAGCAAATTAATGCATCCTAAATTTGATGTGAGAGCAGTTAGATTCTCTCTACTATAAAATAGGTTGTCATACGGATAGCTGTGAGAGAGTGTGAGAGTTTCATTGATGTAATCTCCATATATTTTGATTAATATATTCCTGATGCCTATGTTTGGTGGACGTAGCCCAGATTGGTTGGGTGAACCACGTTAAATATTGTGTTATGTGTTTGCTTCTGCTGTGTGTTTAATTTATTTGCTGTGCACCTAATCCAACAATTGGTATCAGAGCTTGTTGGAGGTGAGGTGCTGGAGGAGCTGCACAATTTGGAGGTGGAGCGCTGGTGTTGCTGGTTGCTGAGATTGATTGCTGTTGGTGTTGGTGTGCTGAGTGGTTCAACTGGTTGCTGGAGGCCAAGAACATTGATTCGCTGTTCCTTTTTGCTGATGCGTGGAGCGGATATGTGGAGCTGTTTGTTTGTTGGCAGCACGCAGAGCCGTGGAGCACGCTGGACCTGTGCGTGGAGCTGTGGGTAAATCATTGCTGCCTAATTCTACCGGGTATGTTGTGTAAATAAATTGTTGTGCAGTATGATAAAACCCACAGTCATTTAAAAACCGCGGTCAGTTTTTTATTAAACGCAGTGTGATTTTTTTAATAAGCACGCACTTTTGAATTGAGTGGTGCGTTCAAATGGTCCGGTGTTGAATCAGTATGATTTAAAGCAGCGGTGGATATTTAAAACTCAGCATGGTATGATTTAAAACTCAGCGTGGTTATGCTTTAAAACAACAACGTGGACCTATTCTATAAACAGCGTGGATTTAATTAATCAACACCTGTATGGCGTTATAACCATTGCTGCGTGGAGTTTGTGGCAGTTTTTTTTTAAAGGGCGGTTTTTAAAAGTTATATATTTTTTAAAAGGAAGCTCTTTTAAAGTTATATCACCTATATGTGTGTTAAAACAAACCAAAAAACCGTTGAAACGCATATGGTGAAGTTTTATGCATATGGTGGATTGATATATGCGCATATGGTGAATTAACATATGGTGAATTAATATATGGGGATTAAAATGTTATATGGGTGGTGAACGCATGTGGTGGATTTTTTTTTTTTATGCCATTAAACAAAAAAGGAGTTATAAGGGATATTGCAGCCTTTTTTTGAAAAGGACTTAAATTTTTTTTTTTAATGGCATAAGTACAAAGGCACAGGCAGGTTTTTGTGTAAAATTTTTTAAAGGCATAGGCAGTTTTTTGTTGAGTAAACACAAAGGCATTGGCAATTTTTTTTTTGCTGGTTGGATATTGGAGATTATTGTTTTTTGCTGATACAAGATGGCCAAAAATCAAAGTGCCTGGTTCGAAATTGAGAAATTCAATGGTAAGAATAATTTTGAAATCTGGAAGGTGAAGATGCACGATCTGCTGGTTCAACAAGGTGGGGCGAAAGCACTGTTGGGGAAAAACAAAAGACTTGCTTCCATGACGGAGGATGAATGGGATGAGATGGATGCTAGAGCTCTGAGTAGAATTCGGTTATGTCTGGCGGATGATGTTTTGTTTAACATTGTGTCAGAGAAAACCGCTGCAGGCCTGTGGTCGAAGCTTGAGAAGCTCTACATGACGAAATCTTTGACAAACCGAATTCTCCTGAAACGGCAGCTTTACAGTTTGCGGATGAAAGAAGGTACCTCAATTGCTGATCACCTAAATGTTTTTAATACCTTGTTGGTGCAATTAAACAGTCTAGATGTAAAATTTGATTCAGAGGATAAGGCGATAACTTTATTATGTTCTTTACCTGAATCCTGGGATCATTTTGTTACTTCCATAAGTTTTAATACATCAGATATTCTTGAGTTTGACGATGTTGTTGGAGCCTTGTTGGCTGAGGAGACGAGGAAGAGGTCGAATGCAGACACATCTACATCAGAGGTAATGATGGCTAGAGGTCGCTCACGAGAGAGACACTCCGGGGGAAAGCATAGCGACTCTCGTTCAAAGTCCAAAGGAAAGAAGCCAAAGATGAAGTGCTGGCATTGTGGCAAGGCTAGATATCTGAAAAAGGATTGCTGGAAGCGAAAGCAGGCTACTAAAGAAGGCTCTTCGACAGAAAAGAAGGAAGCCAACACCACGGATACAGGTTCAGTATCAGGTTCAGGTATGAGTGATGAGGTATTGTCTGTTAATGCTTCAAAACATGATCAACATTGGTTGTTAGATTCCGGGGCATCTAACAACATATGTATACATAAAGATTGATTTAAAACATATAGATCAATTGATGATGGTGTTGTGTACATGGGTAATGATGTAACATGTAATATTGTTGGGATTGGAAGCATACAACTACAAATTTTTGATGGCACAACCAAAATATTAACTGATGTGAGGCATGTAGCAGATTTAAGAAAAAATTTGATTTCATTAGGAGCACTTGATTCAAATGGATATAAAACTGTAATTCAAGGTGGAGTTATGAAAATCTATAAAGGTATCTTACTAGTGATGAAGGCTAAGAAAGTAGGAAATCTATTTCAGTTAGAAGGTAGAACTGGGTCAGATCATGTGTCTACGTCTGAACATGACAGTAGTTCCATTCACTTATGGCATCAAAGATTGGGGCATATGAGTGAAAGAGGATTGAAAATTTTGGCTGACCAAAAGTTACTTCCTAATCTAAGATCTAGAAAATTGGATTTCTGTAAACATTGTCTGTTTGGTAAACAAAGTAAACAAAAGTTTAAAACAGGCAAACATACTAGTAAATTTATACTTGATTATATCCATTCAGATGTGTGGGGTCCAGCTCCTACAGCTTCATATGGTGGTTCGTCTTATTTTGTATCATTCATTGATGACTTTTCTCGGAAAGTTTGGGTCTACATGTGGAAAAAGAAGTCTGATGTTTTTACAGTTTTCAAGCAGTTTAGAGCATTGGTAGAAAACAACACTGGTAGAACTATAAAATGTCTAAGAACTGACAATGGTGGTGAGTTTTCCTCCAAGGAGTTTGACAGCTATTGAAAGGATGCAGGGATCGAGAGACATAAGACCACGGTTTATACTCCTCAGCAGAATGGAGTTGTTGAACGCATGAACAGGACTCTTCTAAAGAGAGCAAGGTGTATGCTAAGCAACACTGGGTTGCCGAAGGAGTTGTGGACGGAAGCAGTGGCAACAGCTTGTTATGTGATAAACCGATCTCCCTCAATGGCAGGCAATAGACTGCAAGGTTTCGCAAGAGGTATGGACAGGACACCCTTGTGACTATTCTAAACTCAGAGTGTTTGGTTGTGATGCATATGCTCTAGTGCCTAAACATCAGCGAACTAAATTAGATCCGAAATCGAAAAGATATGTCTTTGTTGGGTATGGTGATGGAACAAAGGGATTTAGATTGTGGGATCCTACTACCCGCAAAATCATCATCAACAGTGATGTAAGGTTTAATGAATCCTCTCTTGTACAATTAGATGTAGATAGAAGATTGAAACAGGATGATGTATCTGATTTCCAGCATATTCAGTTTGACAGCTTTTCTAATGATAGTCATAACGACCATAGTTCGGATTCTAGTCATGAATAGGTTTCAGAATCAGATTATGAACAGGGTTCAGATGGAGGACATGAACAGGTCTCAGATGGCGATCATGAAGAAATTCCTGCAGTTGATAGACAGCCCATTGTGGAAGCACCAGAAACATTCTTAAGGAGATCTACAAGGATCAAACACCGTCCGAGAAGGTATGATGATTCAATTGCTTTGATCGCTAATGATGATGAACCTTTGTGTTATCAGGAAGCTGTAGAAGGTTCAAATAGTGACAAATGGAAAGCAGCCATGAAGGAAGAAATGATGGCCTTGAGTAAAAACGGCACATGGGATCTGGTGGAGCTTCCGAAAGGCAGGAAAACTGTGGGATGCAAGTGGTTGTTCAAGCTGAAACGGGGTGTGAATGATACGGAAGACAGGTACAAAGCTCGGCTGGTTGCAAAAGGGTTTTCTCAGAAAGCTGGCATAGACTTTCATGAGATTTTTTCACCAGTGGTTAAAATTGTTTCAATTAGAATTGTGTTAGCATTATTGGCTTTGTTTGATTTGGAGTTGCAGCAGTTAAATGTTAAGACTACATTTCTACATGGTGATTTAGATGAGGAAATATATATGGAACAGCCGGAAGGGTTTGTTCAGCATCGCAATGCGAAATTTGTCTGCAGGCTCAAGAAGTCATTATATGGCCTGAAGCAGTCGCCTCGGCAGTGGTATAAGAAGTTTGATTCTTTCATGTTGAGTCAGAAATATGTTAGAAGTGAATATGATCATTGTGTTTATTTCAAACAGTTGAATAATGGCATGTTCATTATCTTAGTGTTATATGTTGATGATATGCTTTTGGCAAGCAAAAGCATTGAAGAAATCAACAGGTTGAAGACTCAGATGGCAAGGACGTTTGATATGAAAGATCTAGGAGCCGCAAGACAGATTTTGGGCATGGAGATTTTCAGAGACAGGAGTAATGGAAGCTGTGGCATATCACAACAGAGTATGTTGAGAAATACTTTGAGGTTTGGTGATGAACAATGTGAAGCCTGTGTCATCCCTTTAGCTCCCATTTTAAGCTTTCTTCGAGTTTATGTCCATATTAGATGAAGAAAAAGGATTAATGTCTCGAATTCTTATGCCAATGTAGTAGGATGTTGATGTATGCGATGGTATGTACGCGACCAGATATTTCTTCATGCA